>CM076594.1:5942500-6012500 GCA_038430175.1 Ficus hirta | reverse complement strand
AATGAGCAGTCAAAAATGGAAGCAACTAATACAATCAACAGGTCGCAGTTTTATGTTTTCAACCGGTATGCCTGTACCGTTTGCAGCTGCAGCCCATGGTCAGTCCACATAACTGTTTCCTTCTTTACGGTAAATTATTTGTACAGCGATTATTGAAGCGACCTTTATTACTACCAGAAAATTAAGCCCTCGTTTGTCACATAGTTTTGATGTACTTATTTTAAAAAGATTCTATTTCAAAATGTTAATATTTATAGATTGGTATTTAGGAGAGAGAAAAAATAAATAGGATGCCTAGATTTCGAAACAAATAAAAAATGTAGGTTCAATTAGAGTTTTTTTAAATAATTTGATTAAAAACTATGAGCCAAACAAGGGCTATGTTTTAGGTAGCTCTACAAAAGCAATTGACAGGAATTCATTGTGCTTAATCACTCTCTGTTGTATTTGATTCCCTACTCACCAATATTAGTAAGACTCCGCAGCTGCTGTTATTGTGGCAAGAAAGGAGATATGGCGTAGACAGGCGATCTGGGATAGGATTCAGGACTTCCACGATCTGACTGGAATTCCCGTCAGAAGCCACATCATATCTCTTGTTATTGGGAGCGAGGATCGGGCTCTGGAAGCTAGCCGGTGTGTGCATCCATGATCTCCATTTAAGAGGATGAAAATTACTATGATCACTGTGAAATTGTTGTTACAACAGCTTCTAACAATATGCCTTATACTGTTTTGTGTCTTTAAACAGGCATCTATTGAATTCTGGTTTCCGTGTGGTTGCAATTAGGCCCCCAGTAGTGCCACCAAACTCGTGCAGGTTTGCGGATAAAATCTTCGGTATTATCCTTAATTTTTGTTTCCCCTTTGTAGTTAGAATATGCTGCTGGTTATAATTTAACAGAAACCATAGAGATGCTTGTCACTATGATGTTATTATAAGGTTGATTGTGATTTTACAGGCTAAGAGTGTGCCTGAGTGCAGCCCACACAAGGAAGGACATGGAGAGGTCCGTAGCCGCGCTCTCCAGCTGCATGAATTTCAAAGACATTGCTGTCTAGTTCAACACCCAGGTCGAAATGCGAAAAGGATCGATGTAGATTTTCTAAAAAGCCCTTCTACAAAAATAATGGAATTAGACACCCTTATGTATTTGCAATTGGAAATTGTTGAACAATGTTGAGAAGGGCTTGAAAATTGTTAAAACTACTGCCCTTTACTTTTCCTTCTGGTTTGGCTATATATATTTGCTCTTCCCCCCCTCTTTTTTTTTTTATTTTTTTTAAACACCCATAAATCTCAAAGCTATAAAAATATCACAAAACTATATTTGTACATACACAGGTATAAATAACATCAACCCATATATTCAGCATCAATCATAGTAATTTTCTGACTACTTTCCTTGTCTTCCTCTTCATCAGGGCACTCAGGATGACAACATAAAATAATTTAAAAAAAAAAATTAATGATGAATCATTTACTACAAACACTATTGCCAGTGTTTGTCACAATAGTGTTTGTCAACGCCATAACAACCGCCATTACATAAACGTATATTTCCTCTTTGAGCATTGCAAATCCCAAAACCGTAAAAATATCTGTTACTGGATAAGTAAGACAATTTAGAACCCTGTATATAGATATATAGTGTAGATATATATGCATAACATCTCCTGTATATTCTGCATCAATGATCATAGTTTAGTGTCATATTTAATTGCCTCCCAAAGTTAGGAATTCTCACAAAACCAATCAACTCTCCTTAGAGTTGTTCGAAGCCGGGTCCTGACTAGCCAGGTCTAGCCAGTTACTCTGTCCCATTTGTGCCACTCTTGAGCTGCAAGTGGAGGAGCATTCCCTTTGCTTCTTCTGCTGCTGCTCTTACTCATAGTAGCTCATGCCATTTTCTTCACCTTCAGCTCCGGCCTCTCTCTTATTCTCACTCGGTACCAACTGTTAAAAATAAAAAATAAAAAAAGAAAAGTGTTATCTTCTCAATTCCCACATAACAAAATTACCAATTATAAATTACAAAAGCTCACACTTACATTGCTCGGTCTTCTTCGGAGGGGGTGAGTCCCACAAAGCCCATCATCAGTGCAGTTTTGGTCATCGGGGGTCTCGTTGAGGTTGATCAGAGAAGTGGCGGTTTTAATGGCACTGATCAAGGTTAAAGAGTTTGGGGATTTTGGAGGAGTAGGAAGAGTGGAAGATCTAGAAGAAGTGCATAATTTGGAGACGGTGCAAAGTGTGGCTGATCTGACTGGGCGCTTCTCGGCCAATGGCTTGACCGGTGAAGGACGGTTCAGGTGGTGGTGGTGGGGTTGTGGTGGTGGTGGCGGTGCTGAGGTGGTGGTGTTGGTGGAAGAGGAGACTGAGGGTGTGGTTGGAACCACAAGAGAGTCAGGGTCGAGTACATCTGGGTGGACCACTGCTGCAGCAGCCACAGGAGGGAAAGTGGCCATATTGGGCCAAAGGAAGGTCCCGTGGGGCTTGCAAATTCTGAAGCCACTCTTAAGCCTCTGTATTTTGGCTGCCTTGTCCTCTTTCATTGCCGTAGTTGCCGGCTTGTCCCCTTTCTGATCTCCGGATTTGTTCTTTTTTTATCCCATATCTTTCCTTTCCCTTGTCTCTGAGTCTGATGGTGATGTTGGTGGTGCTATTAATGAGACTGGCTCTGGCTCTGAGAGGGTCCCACCTCTTGATTTGAACATCCTTACTTGCTCCTTCATTAATGGCATTCACATTTAACACAACTTTTGACGATATTTATTGCCAAAAATTTTGGTTCAGTCACTCGGATACAGATCATGAAATAAGTGACTGGATGTTTGGGGAAAATAAGGAGAGAAAGCAATTAATTCTGAACTAATGTAGTATTTAATGGTTCTTAACATACAAAAAGAGTGACTTTTTAAACGTTAACAGATGCAATTTCACCTTTCTAAAAATACACAAGCCTATCTCAGAAATTTAAATTTTAGTTTTGGTACCTCCAATTTATTCAAATATTCAGAAAATCCCATCAGTTGTTCCTCAGCCTTTGCTTTTTTATTCACCAACTCCCCATGCATTTTCTGTTGGAAACAAAAAGATATATAAGGTAGTAAACAACACTTACTAAAGGAGAAGAATATTATATATATCGACTCTTCCAGTTCCAAATATTGTTCCTTTATCACCATTCACCTTCATTTCTTGTAAAAACTCTTCAGGGTCAAATTGTCCACCAGTGGTCAACTTAGTATTTGGGTTGGTGACAACAGTTAAATCTTCCACTGACTTCTTGAAGGAGAGTTCCTCCTTATCCCTATATAGTCATCAGATCAATATATATCCAATACATAAAGATCATATATCGATATTGACAAGATCGAATGGCATGTTTTAGAATAGTAAGACGAAATATATAGGCCAAAATACGCATTAATATTACTTCTTCATCTTGGCCGTTAATTCTTCTCTGAGCTGCTTGAGTTCCTGAATATTTTTCCTGCAAAGCCAAGAGATGAAAAACATTAAAAAGGTGCAGATCACAACACAAGAAAGAAAATGAAAACGAGAATCCTTTTTTTTTTTTTTGGCAATAAAAATTCAAACTTTAGGCCAATTTAACTTCAAACAAAATCATTACTTTTTCATCTTGACAATCTCCTCCTTGAGAGCCCTAATCTCACTTGCACAAACCGGATCCTGGGTGGGATTATCACCGGGCTTCCACCCAGGGGGAGGTGTCCAATAAGGATCCTGCACCCCAGCCTGCCTCCTAATATTCACCAAATCAGCATTTTCTATCCAATATTCCATCGCCCCATCCGAATTATGGCGTCGCCGGAACCGATCGGCTCCTCCAGGCGCCACCTTTCCGGCCATGTGCTTCAGCAAATGGTCTAGCAGGCTGTCCCCAATCAGCCTTCGTGCCTCGGATCTCAAGGCAGGCCTTAGAATTGGGTTCCCAAATACAGCACCTTTGGCTTTCATGATCTTCAACATGTTTTCCTCAGCCAATTTGTACCTTCACAGATTCAATCACCACACACCATTATTAGTTGAAAAAAATAAACAAAAAAAAAAGGTAGTCATGAATTTGAAAAAACCAAAATGAGAGATATATAGTGCTCCTCACCTCGCTGCAGACCATCTCTCTATGAAGTTTTTCAAAGGCTTTTTCTGGCTTTTACTGTTTAACTTTTTGCATCTGTTTCTGATCAGACCTTGCTCTCTTCAAATTCTGAGTCTTGCTATTCTTACCATGGAGCTTTCTTTTACTAGAGCGACGGCTCTTAACCCCAAACTCCTCGGCCTCTTCCTTCACGTGATGATCTTCTTCAACATCCTTCTCTAGTACTTCTTCTTCCTCTTTCTCTTCCTCTTCATCAGAGCCAGTTTCTTCTTCATCTTCTTCTTTCTTCGCTTCATTATTGTCATTATCACCATCGCCATCCGCATTGCCTGCAAAAACAGCGAGCTTGAACTCGTCGTGACGATTAAGGAGGCGGACTTGCCGGCGCTTGCCCCATTGAACCAGACCGGCGAACTTGAGCTCAGACCAGCAAGAGCCCTTCTTAGAGACCGCATCACTGACACCATTTCTCTCGGGTACCAAAGCTGGTGAGGCCCAGAAGCTCCACAAGTTCCCACCTTCAGAGATTTCCTGAGTTGGTATTCTCCTGAAAAGCACCTCAGCCGCCATGCCTGACCCCATCACGTACTTCTCATCCAAAGCAGGCAGCTTTTTCGCTTCTGGTTTGCCGTAGTTGCGGTCGCTGAAATGGGTGCGAAGGGAATGAACGCTAGGGAACCTCAGTGAAGCTTTTGAGGCAGTCTTCTCCCTCACCTGGATAAACCCAAATCAGTAACTTGCTTTTTGAATCTTTGAAATAAACAGATACAAGCATGAAAAAGAAATTGAAGAAAAAGGTTTTGGAGAAGTGGGTTTTGGAGAGAAAAGATTATACCATGACCACCCTAATGGAGTAGAGCAATTCAAAAAAAAAAAAAGAAAATAAGAGAGGATATATAGTAATATGGAAATGCAAAGATAAAAGAAAATGTTATATAGAGATGGCTATAGGTGTGGATGTACGTACCAGACGATGCCAGAGCATGTCTGGCCAAAGAAGGGCTTTGTGCTCTTTGCCCTTACATTACCCCCTGCCAGAAACAGTGTAAGAAACGCCAAATATTTCAAATATGGACACACACACAAACATGCATAAGATTCATTAATTGTATTTTAATGTGGCACACATTATCTAGAACACTAATTAGAGTCCTCCCTCACTAGGACCAGAATATACCAATTCAACAAATATATATAACTATTATATCCTCCCTAAGCTAAACCATATAACCTTATTTGTATGTGTGTACAAAAATCCTCAGTATGTTCACACACATTATCTAGAACACTAATTACTGTCTTTCCTCACTGGGACCAGAATATACCATAATACCAATCCAAATTCAATCCTCTATTCAAAACAAAAATATATTATCCTCTCAAAACTAAACCATGTACCCTTATTCTTTATTGAAAAAAAAAAAAAAAAAAAAAAAAAGAAAAAGGTACCCTTGTTTATATGTATGTACATTTTCTGTACTAATCATCTTTTAAATAAAACTCTGGTATCATTCCTAGTATTTATTTATATTCCCAAAAATATATGTACATTCTAATTAATATCACTCCCCACTGGGACCCGAGTATACCAAATTCAAATTCAATCGTCTACTCAGAGCAAAAAAACGTGTGTACTATGTCCTCTCTTATGTGCAAAAGTCCTCAGTAAATACTGATCTTTCTTCTTATAAAAGAAAATAAAAATTAAACTCTTAGTATTTAATTTGTGTAAAGGAAATATGGGATTTTGTCATTTTCTTACAGTGTCCCATTGAGGCGCTCCCGTAATTAATCTGCAGTGTTTTCATAATTCTGTTCTTTTACATGCTCAAACAAAGCCAAAAAAAAAAAAAATGCAAACCAAGCCTTGATTTTTGCAGTGGCTGGCTAGCCAGAGGCCCAAAAGGTTTCTACACGAGGGGTTCTCAATCGCTTTTTGGAGCGCGTGAACGAAACTTGCACTTAAAAGGGTTGTTTTCATGTGTTTTCAAGTAATAAACCTTGCACACTCCATGCAAACGCACCGTCTCCATTTCATATCTTTTTTTTTTTTAATCTTATTTCTTTGAAATATTCATTTAATATTATATATATATATATATATTCGGGTTATGGAGATTGGGCGTGATATGCAGAGAATTGAGAGTGGGGAAGAGCGTGGTTCTGGTTTATGTGAGGCAGTTATACCAGAAAAACGAATTTTTCTCAGAAGAATGCATGCGTGGGAAAGTAACATTTTCTCGGGAAAGTAACATTTTCTCAGGAAAGTGACGGCGCTTACATTGCCATAACCATACCCATCTTTACTTCCTTCACGATCACGATCAGTACTCGAGCTTCCTTCCATTTGTTTCAATCTGGAAATACACACACACATACACAATAACACAAAATGGGTAATCAAGAAAAATCGATAAAGTTATAAGTTCAAGAAATATTGACAGCACACACCCTATCAACCCGTAAAACACCATCATCAAGAAATTTTAATTCCCATATTTGAATTCGCAAATCAATATTGAAAACGACAATATTAACATCCTTTCTATTAGCTTGTATGCGTGTTTCTGCAAAATTGCTCACATTTCAAATTAGAAGCCTTGCATATAGCATATCTTTAGGCTACTGACAAAGAACAATGAATTTAGCTCCGAAATAGATGTTTTGTAAATCACTAATTGTTGCGTGAACCCTTTAAGACCAAGTTATTGATGATGCTCTTTTTAATTGTTGCATGTACCATTGTTCCATTAAATGCAAGGATGGTGGTTTTTCCACCTTATTTGTTCTAATATATATTACAATCAAGCTCTAATGATTTTTCTTTTACTTATTTTTCCATTCGGAGATAATACTATAAACTGCAGGGTTGTGAAAACTTTATTTTTAATTTTAATGTAATTTAAAAAAAATGAACAGCGATTAATATATTTTTTTTATTTGATCATGAGATGAGTAAATTAGATAGGAGTACTTAATAGAAGTAGGTTTGAAGGTTTTTCTGGTTTGGCGAATCTTATGACTCTAGGTTTTGAATTTTAGAATCTAGTTATAATGGTGATAAAGAATGTGATCGAATTTGAAAGGGATACGGATTGTAATAAAAACAAATTGAACTGTTGACTTTAGTTTTGAATTATCCTAATTATCACCGAATAAAGAAGACAAACTAATTATATTTGGATTCTAATTATGATGGTGCAACTAGAGTCATAAGATTCAAACTTAAGATACAGAGTTCTTGCAGGATACATGAACTCTACGTGGACTTAGTGGGGAAGGAAAGTGTTGATTTGAAGCCAAAAGTTAAATTATCTCATTTAATTTAATTAATGCTTCTTCTTTGTAAGGAAGACAGCTTATTCTCCTGCACTGGGTTGCAAAATGTCTATCTTTTCAAGATTAACATCTCTCGGTTGGTCAAGTGGTGAAGATGAATTCAATTTTAAGAATATAAATAAATATACATATTTGTGAAAATATGACAATGACAAAAACTACCCAAATGAGAAAAAGTTTGCATCACGACAAGTATAATTGACCTTTTCATTAAAAAGATCTTTTTCCTTTTCTTTTTCTAGACACATTTGCAAGTGCAATATTTATGTTTGTTGTTCTTTTTTTTTTTTTTTTTCTTTTCCTTCCAAATTAAATTACTGAGAAATATACTTCTCATCCATTCTTTTGTTGATCTTTACGCATGACAAAGGCTAGAATACCCAAATAAGAAAATCTTGCACGATGACGAGCATAAATTATTTATCATATATTTTTTTCTTATTATTATTATTATTATTATTTGGCGCATGTGGTTGCCTTGCAGGCTGAACTTGTTATTTTCGAAGTGATATGCATGTACGGAAGCTCCCATGCTGTGTTGCCATAGATTCTCCACATCATCACACCATTCCCTAAAAAAGGACAATGACAATTATTCCATCATAGTCAGGGATGTAGCTAGAGAAGGCCTAGGGGGTTTTTCAAAAATTACCCTACTATTTTGAAGAAAATTTCATAATAACCGCCCCTTAAAAATGAAAACTTGCACATTATCTTTTTTAATTATATATTACATAGTATTATCCCCTCTATGAAAGTATCTGGCTTCGTCACTAATCATAATAGAATTTGGATAGCTAAGAAATACACAATGAAGCTCTACTTAAATCAAGATATCAAAATTGGTACAATCAGGGACAAGCAAATGGAACAATCCACAGACTTCACCACCTCAATTCAGATTATCACAATTTTTTTTTTTTTTTTTTTTTTTTTTTTTTTTTTTTTTTTTGCATAAAACCTAATAAGTAGAGTAGACCATCCAAACGGAACACGTTAACAGCAAAGTAAGCAGGAATAAGACTAATACGGAGGAGGGTAAACGAAAATAGCATGAGAAGGCATTAGTTTAAATATATAAGAGGAAGGGTAAAATAAAGTATATGTTCTTCAGCCATCCGCAGCACTAGATTAGATTAGATTGAATGGCATATACTATGGTAATAGAATTCATGTAGCCAAACCAGCTTATTCACAACCCTAAACTTCTCAAACAACCACCTTTCTTTTGCATTTTTTAGCCAAAAGCTTCCTTGCAAAAGGACCAGCAGATAATTCTACATGCTTTTCTTCAACTGCTTGTGCTCAACTAAACCTTGTGTATAGTTTTCTCTGTCTCCTCCATCAGTTTCTTCAACTCCTTCTCCATCAGTTTTTTGAACTCCTCCTCCATCAGTTTTTTGGTCTTCCCTGCTTGGTTACACCACAAAAGACAACTAATTTGCAAACACCCAATGAAAAAATAAACATATGTAAATATATATATATATATATATACACACACACATGTAGTCTAACAGGTGACTAATGATTGCTTAAAATTGAAAGCAAATTTTACATGAAAATTAGATATCAGCCATGGAGGACGTAAATGAATATCACTAATAAGTCAACAATTAAATGGAGTTTGGACTTGATGAAGGGGGGGAAAAAAATTCATTCAACCTGGCAAGGACTAATTTAGTGAGCGAAAATGCATTCATTCAATAACCTTTTGTAGAACTTCGCAGGCCTAAAAATTATCAAGTCAGAACTAGCAAAATCCTTCTTTATATCGATCTTAGCTTCATAGAAGCAACCATCCGAGCATTCCAGTGTCAGAAAATACAGAGGTTCGAACACATCTGGCACCCAATTGCCTCTAACAACCTTCGCTAATGTCAAATCAGTCCCCTGTATTATTATCAAAATAAAAGACAGAAAATAAATTCAAACCAAATATTCGTCAAAACACAAGTAGTAACTGAGCGAATCTAACAATCAAAAGAAAATCGTAGAAGAAAGGGCAAGATAAAACCAATAGATAATATAAACATGTACATATCTATATATAAATAGTCCCTAGACCTCAAAATCAGGACACAAAAGTAGCAGCGGCAGCAGCAATCAACATAATAAATTCAGGAGTCTCATAAATCTAATGGTTTTGGCAAAATCTAAATTGCATATTCTTTTAGTAGGGCAAATGTTTTTGAGATTGAAAATAAAAATTCCAACCTTAAGTTCGTTAAATTTTGTAACAGCAAACTTAGCAGCTTTAGATGCATAAACATCTATAACTTTAAGCGAAGAAAACCCGCCGATACGGTCGGGATCATGAGGAGGAGAGTCTTCAACAGCGAAACCCTAAACAAATTCACAACAACAATAAAACAACATTCGATTTCAGAATATACATATATATATATATATATGAACTAATTTAAAAACAAATAATACTGAAAAAAAGAAAAGAAAAGAGAGAGAGAGGGAGAGAGAGATTGACATCTTCAGTGAGTCGATAAGGTAGATAAGGGTAGTCAGGAAGATCTGGATCGATGTAATCCAGCGCCGCCATATCTCACTCACTAGCTAATTAAAACCTGGGTGGGATAAATTGATTAATTAAATAATTGAGAACGATGGGTTCACGGTAAATTCCAATTAATTTTTTCAAACAAAAAATGGACGAAACAAATAATATATAATCGAACCCCTCACCCCCCAAGTTCAAATTAAAACAAACAAACAAACAAAAAACAAATTGAAGAAAAGAAGAAGAAGATACACAGAGAAGGAGATACATACGCTCCACTGGCTAGGTTAAGGACGTATGTGTCTATGAGAAAGAAGCGTTGGAGCCGAAGAGAAAGGTGATAGATCTACAGGAGGGCAAATACACGTTGGCTGGCTCCTATAAAAGTCTGGCCGACAATTGGGCCTTCGAATAATGTGCTAGGACAAAAAAATCTCCTTGAACCAGTAAAACTATTTTTAAGTCTTTTGAAATTTGAATACTTTTTTTTTTTTTTTTGAAAGTGAATTTGAATAGTTATTACCTTAGATGAGATAATGATTATTAGTAATTTAAATTAAAGGTTATTATTTTTAGATAAAGATCGTAATTTAATTCAAATTTAAATATATATAACATTTTTTTAAAAAAATGTATATAATGATTAATACTAATTTAAATTAAGGATTGTTATATTCTTTATAACTTTCAATTAAAATAAATGGATAATTATCTATGAATGTAGATAATAATTTACTTAAAATAAGGATTATTCTTATTAAAAATTAATTAAATGAAATTGTAAGATATAGTGTATTCAATAGGTGCTCGTGAAACATATATCATATTTTTAGAAATTGGTAAAATTATAACATATTGTAATTATACTTTTAAAATAAAATTATTTGTTTCCAAATGTACCCCTAATTCTTTCTCCTCATTCCCTCTTTCTTTCCCTTTCGTGTCTCTCTTTCTCTACTCTCTCATTGAAGAAGAGCGCATCGGTGATAGGGAGCGACGATGATGGAGGACGAGGGTAACTAATCACGGCAGGATAGCTTGTCTTTCTCTTTGCGGCCTCATGGAGTGGTTTGATTTGGTCATTTGGAAGAAATTGATTCCCTCGAGCGACATCTCGTGATTTTTTGATTGTCGGCTTTGGGTCTTTTGATTTCATCATCCAATGATGGCGAAAGTGACTTTATCTGCTTCTTCTATGGGTGCTCCATCGTTTCCCCAGTTCGATTTCAATCTTCGACTCTTTTTTATTGATTTGAAGATGACAACAGGTCAGAAGAGGACATTCTTTCACACGACGATGTCGTGATCTCCGGCGGAGAGCTCTTGTGTCAACTGTAGCAGAGACGATCGCATCTTCTCAAACGGTAACAACGGTAGATAACTCTTGGTTAGATCTAGGGTTTTGGCAAAAAGGTATTCCACGTCATTGACATCTTTAGGAAGTCGAAAATGTAGAGCGGGGTCAGGAAGTTTTGGATCGATGTATTCCAGCTCCATATCTCGCTAAACCTAGACATAATTTGATTCCTTCATGAGGATGGAACATCATGCACAAATATAAAATTGACCCTTTCATTAAAAAAAAAAAAAATCAAATTGAAGAAGAGACAAGATTGAGAAGGGAAAAAAAAGAGAAAAAAGAGAAGAGAAAATTACCTAAATAACCATTTTTTTTTCATTTATTGATCACAAATTCTCCATTCTTATATGATATAAATTTTAATTAACTTCAATTTAATTTTATATCATATTAATTTATTGTTAATTTTTTATGTCATGTTGGTGTAATGATATTTAAATTTATATCATTCGTGCTTTTCCTACTGAAAAATGTTCACCAAACCTTTTTGCTTGTGCATTTTCTCACTCGTACAATAATATCAACTAAATATGAATTTATTATAATTATTATCTAATTCACTATTTAATTTAGATTTTAAATTTATTTAAATATTACAATTAGAAATTAGAATTTGGATTTAATAAGACCCTATAACTTCTCTCTCCGAACCTCTTTTGCGCGTGCGTTTTGTCACTCGTACAATAATAACGACTAAATATGAATTTATTTTAATTATTATCTAATCAGATATTTAATTTAGATTTTAATTTTTTTAAAATTATAAAATTATTCCTACAATTTAAAATTATAAAATTAGAATTAGATTTGGATTTAGTTAGACCCTATAATTTGTATATAATTCAATTTCAATCTCATCAACAGAAAAGGCTATACTTTCCGAAACTTCCAAAACAGTATCTCAACTCGTTCTCGTTTCCAAACAAGAAAGAGAGAGAGAGAGAGAGAGAGAGAGAGAAGTACTTTGTCGTATATGTGATTTGGATTTTTAAAAGCAATAATTTTGAATTGAGTTTTTTGTTCTTTCTTTCTTTTTTTGTTTTTGTTTTTTGTTTTTGTTTTTGCAATAATATTGATTCAGTAATTATAATCTTCATGGACAAGTCCATTAATTGTTCTCTCTACACTATGGTTAACATACAAGACAAACTAATGGTTGTGCGATTCTTGGTCGTTGAAAAGCAGTTGAAACGATCGAATCAAAAAGAGTACACACAAGCCGCCAATATTTAAATTAAAAAAAAAAAACTTTTCAAAATAAAGGTCAAACACAGAACCAGTACAACATTAGACACTTCAAAAGGTGGACTAGAACGTCGTGCCAACCACGTATGACAAACGCATTAGCTGCGCCTTTTTGAACCCCACAAAGTATACGACGATACTAAAAACAACAGACTCGAAAACAAGACGAGTATATGACGACACTATGTACTGCTAATCAAAACACGACCTAATCAAAAGTACAGACGAAGTACAAACCAAAGATAATATTCTGTGTACGTAAAGCGTACGACCTATCTTTTGGTCCTGAACTTGGACTCTTCGATGGGAATACCCTCGCGCTGTGCACGTTCCTCCCCGGACTCCTCGCTGCCCACCCTTTCTCCCCATCTCCTGATACCCTTCTTTCCCTAGCTGCTCCTTCCTCGTCTGCCCTCCTCGTCTCCTCCCTATTTCCCATGCACACAAACAAAACTCACTCAGCAATCTCATAATTGTATGGCTAAATCAACAATTATAAAGCATATATATGTATATATGTGTATAAATTATGTGTTTAAACATATATATTGTAGAGGAGTTGGGATGACGCAGATCAACTATCAGCGTGTATTTCATGTCAGCGTCTAGAGCAAGACGACAAAAGATACGTGAAAAAACAAAAATATATATATATATATATATATTGCGGCTACTTACAACAAAAGAAAAGTGGATATAATACAATTGCGGCTACAGCTTGATCAAACTACTTTTCGTTTAGACAGACTTCGTTAAAAACCGGACACCATATAATATATATGAACAAAACTAAGATAAGAATTCATGTCTAAGGAGAGAATAAATTTAATAAATAATGAAAAAACAAGAAAGGGAAGTTACGTCTAGAAGGGAGAAGAAGAGTTGAAGAAAGCAGTGAGTGGCTTCTCTTGTAGTCTTATTAGCAGGGTATAAACGGTGTTGGCACATGCTAAGCTTAGCCACCGACTGATCAAGACAACACTGAGCTTAAAAAATGCAGCTGAAATTAAAGCCCAACACTATATTTGTGTACTCTGACCCACAGACGAAGAACCAGCTAGAACCTTTCATATATGAACTATTTTCCAAGTAAAGAGGGTTGCTAGTAGACACATGCCTTTTATAGAAGTGACGATATTACTTAAACTTTGACATCCATAAGCAACCTGAGAGTGCCACCATTATTAGAAGCGACGTTAAAAGCATTAATCATGGAGTCATTTGTTTAATCTGTCCATATCACAGTTTGTTCATTGATTCATTTATTTAAAATTTTTTTCTCCACTTTTTTTTTTTTTTTCCCGATTGTTCATGAGTATACAAAAAGAGCGATAGGTACTGTAATCAATTACTCAATTTTTGTCGATTTTCATGTGTGAATATGAAGAATTGTTTTTCGCTGAACAGAACTAATATAAGTATAAATCATTACTCATGTTTCCTTCACAAGATCAAAGTGAATGTCTAGATCAAGTGTTCTCTGGATATCAAATACAGTTCATATAAAGTTACTTGAACATATCTTGTGGTGTCTTTGGGTAAGCTAATGGAAATGATTTTTCCTGGTGTTAGGCCCTCCATTATATTATTTATCCAACTTAGCAGCTACGTATGGCAAGGATTTATTAGATGTACAATAACCGAGACAGTAAGACTAAATTGAATTCAGATCCTATAATCTGCAACTTGCTACTTTAGGTGTTTGTTTAAAGTGAACATGAAATTCACTTTGTGGTCAGATTGTTGATTCTACTCTTCTTCAGATACCCCTATAATGAAGCTGCCACAGTAGCTATCTCGACAATTAAAGAGCTTGCAAATGTCATTAAAGAGGTATTTCTTTTTATATGTTGTTTTCTTGATATGAGCTACATTACGGAAGTTTTTTTGTATTTCTCTTATCGTCTAATTTTAGAGTATCAGTTTCTTATTCTTCTAATTTTTGGCAGATCTCTAGTTCAGTAACTTGCTAGACTTTTGACCATCAACAACTTTGTTTTAAACAAACATAGAAATTGAATAAAGTAATCTATCAATTGAGCGGAACTTTAGTAGAAATCTTTTTGAAACTTAGAGAGATTTATATAATGCTGTTTGCAGGTGCACTTTGGTATTTTCTATTAAGAAATCTACTATGTTTGGTTGAACAAGGTAAATGAATTGCTCCACGCTTGATTTCGCAAATAGTATTAACATCCTTTCTATTAGCGTGTATGTGTGTTTCTGCAAAATTGCTCACATTTCAAATTAGAAGCCTTGCATATAGCATATCTTTAGGCTACTGAACGTATTTTGAGTTGAAGTTTTTGTCAAGTTTTCTCTTTCTATGATGTGTTTGATATGACTAGTAGACAATATTGGTTCAACTTCTTTCGTTTTGTTTTATGAATAAAAAATTTCATTTCTATTCTAAATGTCGACTTTTTTGATTCTGCTGAGGCTATTGGCTAAATACGGGTTTCTGATTTCTCTTGGCACCATTGTGGTTATGTTTGTGCGCCTGGTTGCCACTCCTTCCGAATCTAGCGATGCAAAGGGACGCAGGAAGAAGCGCAAATCATCAAGTATGAAAATTAAATGTCGTCGCAATTCAGCCTCTTGAAGCAGCGGCATGTCTCTCTGTGCCAATTAAATTGTGTTAGTGACCTATGATCTTGATAGGGACTACGAGTAAAGTTGTTGATGATGCCTGGCCCAGGCATAACTCGAAGCAGGTATTGGAACATCCAGCATTAGTGGCTTGCCATCAATTTTGATAGCGACGTTATAATTTGCTTCTGATGTTATTAATTTCATTACTTGAATGAGAAGTGGGATTCATGTTGCCATCATACCATGTGCGATTAAGTTATGATTTGGTTTTTCCAGGAAAAACAAGTTACCGAAATAGAAAACCAAGTTATGGAAGAATTTGGTTCTATATTGAAGATGATGGAGCCACAAGTCAATATGCTAATGAACTAACAAAGAACAATGAATCTAGCTCCGAAATAGATGTTTTGTAAATCACTAATTGTTGCGTGAACCCTTTAAGACCAAGTTATTGATGATGCTCTTTTTAATTGTTGCATGTACCATTGTTCCATTAAATGCAAGGATGGTGGTTTTTCCACCTTATTTGTTCTAATATATATTACAATCAAGCTCTAATGATTTTTCTTTTACTTATTTTTCCATTCGGAGATAATACTATAAACTGCAGGGTTGTGAAAACTTTATTTTTAATTTTAATGTAATTTAAAAAAAATGAACAGCGACTAATATTATTATTTTTTATTTCATCATGAGATGAGTAAATTAGACAAGAGTACTTAATAGAAGTAGGTTTGAAGGTTTTTCTGGTTTGGCGAATCTTATGACTCTAGGTTTTGAATTTTAGAATCTAGTTATAATGGTGATAAAGAATGTGATCGAGTTTGAAAGGGATACGGATTGTAATAAAAACAAATTGAACTGTTGACTTTAGTTTTGAATTATCCTAATTATCACCAAATAAAGAAGACAAACTAATTATATTTAGATTCTAATTATGATGGTGCAACTAGAGTCATAAGATTCAAACTTAAGATACAGAGTTCTTGCAGGATACATGGACTCTACGTGGACTTAGTGGGGAAGGAAAGTGTTGATTTGAAGCCAAAAGTTAAATTATCTCATTTAATTTAATTAATGCTTCTTCTTTGTAAGGAAGACAGCTTATTCTCCTGCACTGGGTTGCAAAATGTCTATCTTTTCAAGATTAACATCTCTCGGTTGGTCAAGTGGTGAAGATGAATTCAATTTTAAGAATATAAATAAATATACGTATTTGTGAAAATATGACAATGACAAAACTACCCAAATGAGAAAAAGTTTGCATCACGACAAGTATAATTGACCTTTTCATTAGAAAGATCTTTTTCCTTTTCTTTTTCTAGACACAATTGCAAGTGCAATATTTATGTTTGTTGTTCTTTTTTTTTTTTTTTTTCTTTCTTTTCCTTCCAAATTAAATTACTGAGAAATATACTTCTCATCCATTCTTTTTGTTGATCTTTAAGCATGACAAAGGCTAGAATACCCAAATAAGAAAATCTTGCACGATGACGAGCATAAATTATTTATCATATATTTTTTTTCTGATTTTTTTTCTTATTATTATTATTATTATTTTTTGGCGCATGTGGTTGCCTTGCAGGCTGAACTTGTTATTTTCGAAGTGATATGCATGTACGGAAGCTCCCATGCTGTGTTGCCATAGATTTTCCACATTATCACACCATTCCCTAAAAAAGGACAATGACAATTATTCCATCATAGTCAGGGATGTAGCTAGAGAAGGCCTAGGGGGTTTTTCAAAAATTACCCTACTATTTTGAAGAAAATTTCATAATAACCCCCCTTAAAAATGAAAACTTGCACATAATCTTTTTTAATTATATATTACATAATATTACTCTCCCTATGAAAGTATCTGGCTTCGTCACTAATCATAATAGAGTTTGGATAGCTAAGAAATACACAATGAAGCACTACTTAAACCAAGATATCAAAATTGGTACAATCAGGGACAAGCAAATGGAACAATCCACAGACTTCACTACCACAATTCAGATTATCACAAATTTTTTTTTTTTTTGCTTAAAACCTAATAAGTAGAGTAGACCATCCAAATGGAACACGTTAACAGCAAAGGAAGCAGGAATAAGACTAATACGGAGGAGGGTAAACGAAAATAGCATGAGAAGGCATTAGTTTAAATATATAAGAGGAAGGGTAAAATAAAGTATATGTTCTTCAGCCATCCGCAGCACTAGATTAGATTAGATTGAATGGCATATACTATGGTAATAGAATTCATGTAGCCAAACCAGCTTATTCACAACCCTAAACTTCTCAAACAACCACCTTTCTTTTGCATTTTTTAGCCAAAAACTTCCTTGCAAAATGACCAGCAGATAATTCTACATGCTTTTCTTCAACCGCTTGTGCTCAACTAAACCTTGTGCATAGTTTTCTCTGTCTCCTCCATCAGTTTTTTGAACTCCTCCTCCATCAGTTTTTTGGTCTTCCCTGCTTGGTTACACCACAAAAGACAACTAATTAGCAAACACCAAATGAAAAAATAAACATATGTAAATATATATATATATACATACACATGTAGTCTAACAGGTGACTAATGGTTGCTTAAAATTGAAAGCAAATTTTACAGGAAAATTAGATATCAGCCATGGAGGACGTAAAAGAACATCACTGATAAGTCAACAATTAAATGAAGTTTGGACTTGATGAAGGGGGAAAAATAAAAAATTCATTCAACCTGGCAAGGACTAATTTAGTGAGCGAAAATGCATTCATTCAATAACCTTTTGTAGAACTTCGCAGGCCTAAAGATTATCAAGTCAGAACTAGCATAATCCTTCTTCATATAGATCTTAGCTTCATAGAAGCAACCATCCGAGCATTCCAGTGTCAGAAAATACAGAGGTTCGAACACATCTGGCACCCAATTGCCTCTAACAACCTTCGCTAATGTCAAATCAGTCCCCTGTATTATTATCAAAATAAAAGACAGAAAATAAATTCAAATCAAATATTCGTCAAAACACAAGTAGTAACTGAGCGAATCTAACAATCAAAAGAAAATCGTAGAAGAAAGGGCAAGATAAAACCAATAGATAATATAAACATGTACATATCTATATATAAATAGTCCCTAGACCTCAAAATCAGGACACAAAAGTAGCAGCGGCAGCAGCAATCAACATAATAAATTCAGGAGTCTCATAAATCTAATGGTTTTGGCAAAATCTAAATTGCATATTCTTTTAGTAGGGCAAATGTTTTTGAGATTGAAAATTAAAATTCCAACCTTAAGTTCGTTAAATTTTGTAACAGCAAAGTTAGCAGCTTCAGATGCATAAACATCTATAAATTTAAGCGAAGAAAACCCGCCGATACGGTCGGGATCGTGAGGAGGAGAGTCTTCAACAGCGAAACCCTAAACAAATTCACAACAACAATAAAACAACATTCGATTTCAGAATATACATATATATATATATATATATATATGAACTAATTTAAAAACATATATTACTGAAAAAAAGAAAAGAAAAGAGAGAGAGAGGGAGAGAGAGATTGACATCTTCAGTAAGTCGATAAGGTAGATAAGGGTAGTCAGGAAGATCTGGATCGATGTAATCCAGCGCCGCCATATCTCACTCACTAGCTAATTAAAACCTGGGTGGGATAAATTGATTAATTAAATAATTGAGAATGATGGGTTCACGGTAAATTCCGATTAATTTTTTCAAACAAAAAAAGGACGCAACAAATAATGTATAATTGAACCCCTCACTCCCCAAGTTCAAATTAAAACAAACAAACAAACAAAAAACAAATTGAAGAAGAAGAAGAAGAAGAAGATACACAGAGAAGGAGATACATACGCTCCGCTGGCTAGGTTAAGGACGTATGTGTCTATGAGAAAGAAGCGTTGGAGCGGAAGAGAAAGTTGATAGATCTACAGGAGGGCAAATACACGTTGGCTGGCTCCTATAAATTAGTCTGGCCGACTATTGGGCCTTCGAATAATGTGCTAGGACAAAAAAATCTTCTTGAACCAGTGAAACTATTTTAACTCTTTTGAAATTTGAATAGTTTTTTTTTTCTTTTTTCTTTTGAAAGTGAATTTGAATAGTTATTACCTTAGATAAGATAATGATTATTAGTAATTTAAATTAAAGGTTATTATTTTTAGATAAATATCGTAATTTAATTTAAATTTAAATGTATATAATATTTGTTAAAAATGTTTATAATGATTAATACTAATTTAAATTAAGGATTGTTATCTTTGAATAATATCTTGGATTATATATTCTTTATAACTTTCGATTAAAATAAATGGATAATTATCTATGAATATAGATAATTTTTTGTTTTTTTGTTTTTTGTTTTTTTTTTGCAATAATATTGATTCAGTAACTATAATCTTCATGGACAAGTCCATTACTTGTTCTCTCTACACTATGGTTAAGATACAAGACAAACTAATGGTTGTGCAATTCTTGGTCGTTGAAAAGCAGTTGAAACGATCGAATCAAAAAGGGTACACACAAGCCGCCAATATTAATTAAAAAAAAATTCAAAATAAAGGTCAAACACAGAACCAGTACAACACATGACACTTCAAAAGGTGGACTAGAACGTCGTAGCAACCACGTATGACAAACGCGTTAGCTACGCCTTTTTGAACCCCGCTAAGTATATGACGACACTAAGTACTGCTAATCAAAACACGACCTAATCAAAAGTACAGACAAAGTACAAACCAAAGCAGACAAGGTACAAACCAAAGATGATATTGTGTGTACGTAAAGCGTACGGGCTATCTTATGGTCCTGAACTTGGACTCGTCGATGGGAATACCCTCGCGCTGTGCACGTTCCTCCCCGGACTCCTCGCTGGAGCTCAGCCCTCCCTTTCTTCCCATCTCCTGATACCCTTCTTTCCCTAGCTGCTCCTTCCTCGTCTGCCCTCCCCGGCTCCTCCCTATTTCCCATGCACACAAACAAAACTCCTCAGCAATCTCTCAATTGTATGGCTAAATCAACAATTATAAAACATATATATGTGTATATGTGTATAAATTATGTGTTTAAACAAATATATAATTTGTAGGGGAGTTGGAACGACGCAGATCAACTATCAGCGAGTATTTCATGTCAGCGGACTAAGACGACAAAAGATACGTGAAAAAACAAATATATATAGATATATATTATACTACGTAGAGTATATGTATTATATACACGTACCTTCAGCGAGGTGTTCTTGGGCTTCAAGGCTTCTGCCACCGGTGCCACCAGGGACGACGGTCTCACCCTGGCGGGCTTTGGCGTCGAGTTCTTCCCTGCTCTGGCCTTGCTGATTCGAAGCCATCTTCTTACTGGAAATACAACTGATCTCGGCCTGATCAAATATTGTTTTTGTCGTATGACTGATGATATCGAACGACGTAAAAACTGGCTATGTTAGTTTCTTATGATGTGAACAAACGACGACGACGACAATGAAGAGGACTTCATCTTCCTTTTATAGGCGACAACGACGGGGGCGAGGATTTCTAAGGGAGGAGAGGGCGGCCAGCGCTTGAGAGCTTGCAGGAGAGATTGACAAGTCGGGGAGTGACGAGTCCGAAAAGGTGAAGAGCTGCTGGACACGTGGAGCTCAGGGGGTTCCGAAGGAATGACACGCTTACACGACATGCCTTTGTAGATGCTCAAAACGACACGAATGAGGCTTCTTTGTACGACACGTCGTCACGTACGTCTGTCCTTGTTTTGTATCCTTTTTCTTCGGTTCCGCGCCGATTGGTGAGAAGATCAGATTTGGAGATATTGGATAAAAAGTGAAGTTCACCATTGTCTTTTAGTATATAATAGTCGTTTTGTGGATATTTTTAGGTGAGAAATTATAGGGCTGTTTTTGTTGATATGACTTATGAAATTTATAATTTTTCGGAATGGAATGCAAGTTATTGCTATGTTCTAATTTGATTTTCACACACACACAAGCATATAAAGAGTTTGAGGCTAAAAAGTTCCTAAATTCTTTAAAATGTTGTAAAATGATCTTTTTTATTAATAAATGTTAAAAATTCAATAAAAAAAATCACATTAATTATATTTGATTTATTATTAAAAAATAATTTAAAAAAAATACATGATTTAATTTAAATATATCATATATGTGATCTATTCATCTAATTTTGTACTTTTTTTTAGCATGTAACTTTTTTTTTTTAGTATAAAAGATTAAATTGCACCATTTTCTAGAGTTTATGGTCCTTTTAGTTACAAGAAAATTAAGGATTAAATCATAACTTTGTAAAAATATTAGGACCAGATGAACAATTTATCCGAAATTATATTAACTTTTTTTCGCACTAAGATTTGAATTGAAACTGATAATTTAAACTAAATTTGATGCTCGAAAGAGATAAAATTGGTATGGGACTAATTAAAAAAAATAGTTAAAAATTTTAATTTGAACTGGAATTAAAATTTAAAAAAAACCATTCAAACATTAATACCAAATTAGACATGTACATTTAAAAAAAAACGGAGATATAGTTTTTAGCCAAAAAAATCTCGAGAAGATTACAATACATAATATATTTCATAAATTCAAAATATTAATATTTAATCGCAATTGTTATTTTTTAATAGTGATCTATCCCTCTCTCTATCTCCCTCTAGACTATTTATCAAATTTTAAATTATTCCTTCAATTAAGGGACATGCTCAACATATCTGACAAAAAGTAAACTCATCTGCTCGGTAGTTAAACGTTTACCGGCGCAGGTAGTCGCGGTAAAAAAAAATTTCTCTTTTATATATATATATATAGTGTACATGGTTTTCAAGACGGAGAAAATTACAGTATGTAAAATAAAATCTATCTTTGCTAGCTGTGGGTCCAAATATTAACAGCTCATACCATAAACCTTCAATAAAAAATAAAAAAAAAACAACTCACAATAGAAAGAGTCAAAGACTAGAACGCAATATATATTTACATTTATTTCTCAAAAAAAAAAATTTACATTTATAAAAAGCGAACATTTATTTCTCAAAGAACACATGCCATCCCACTCAAGTCACGTTGGTCAACAATCTACACGCCCTTTTTATTTTCAAATCGTTTTTCATGCAATTTTCTTGCTAAAAATAACCTTTATATATATATATATATATCTATATTGCAGCTACTTACAACAAAAGAAATGTGTATATAATACAATTGCGGCTACAGCTTGATCAAACTACTTTTTCTTATAGACAGACTTCGTGAAAAACTGGACACCATATTATATATATGAACAAAACTAAGATAGGAATTCATGTCTAAGGAGAAAATATAAATAAATAATGAACAAACAAGAAAGGAAAGTTACGTCTAGAAGGGAGAAGAAGAGTTGAAGAAAGCAGTGAGTGGCTTCTCTTGTAGTCTTATTAGCTGGGAATAAACGGTGCTGGCACATGCAAAGCTTAGCCACCGACTGATCAAGACAACACTGAGCTTAAAAAATATAGCTGGAATTAAAGCCCAACAAATCGGCAAACTATATTTGTGTACTCTGACCCCACCGACGAAGAACCAGCTAGAACCTTTCATATATATGTATATATATATATATATATATATATATAGCAAATAACAAAAATAAATAGTATTATGCATTGTTATATCTCTTTTCAATCAATCGGAATAAAAATACCGGAGTTATTTAATGTATTTTATTTATGAATTATGATCTTATTTTTTTTAGAAAGTTTTGTGATCGTTACCTTTTATGTTCATTTGTAGTGTTTTTAGCTCTTATGCGTCCACAATAAAAAAAAACAAAAAACAAAAAACAAATAGTATTATATATATTTTTTGTTTATTTATAAATCTCTTTCTAATCAATAATTATCAGAACAGGATCAATTATACTTAATTGCTTATTAATTATGATATTATAAATTTTGAAAGGTTTTGTCATTGATCTATTTGATGGTCATTTGTGTTCTTAATTTTTGTGTGTTTATTTAAAAAAATGATTATTAATAGTTCAAAAAAAGTAATTATTATAATTACAAACATAATTTAATAATAATATCATACTTAATCACATCTAATAATGCCGCTCGATCACCACCTCAAGTTCAAAAAAAAAAAAGTAGTTATTAATAGGGAAAAAAAAAACATTATTGTAGACATTACGGTCCAAAAGAAAAAAACATAAATTAAGGAGAAAAGAAGAAAAAAGAAAAAAGAAAAAGAAAAAGAAAAAGAGGGGACAACAAAAAGAGACCTAGTCGCACAACCAGGATCCAACGCAAGCCTACACCAAATTTAACGTGTTTGACCGTTGAACAAAAATATTCCCATACAAAAATCACCACCCACTCTGAACACATTCTACTTTTCTTTCCTTTTTTTCGTCTTTTTTTTTTTTGTTGATTTTATTTGATTTTGAGGTGGCCCGGTAACTTTATCCCACACCGTTATTGAGAGCGCGTGTAACACACCACCACTTTTATTTATTCAAATGTGGCCGACTTTGTACGAAAAAGCGCGTCAACGAATCCAAATTGAGAATTATTAATAATTAAAATACAAAAGACGAATTTAAATTACGCCAATTCCATACAAAGTCAATGCCTAGTCAAATTTTGTCTCAAACGACGTCGTTTAGCTTCCATCGCCCCCTATAAAAGCCCAAATACGAGACGCATTTAACTTCTCAGCGAAGAAAAACAGAAGGAAGACAACTTGGCAAGCGAGAAAGGAAAGGAAAGGAAAGGAAAGGAAATGCCTTGTGCTGTGGCAGTACCAAATTCGCCGATATTCTCACCGTCGAAAGTCCCGTCGATCTTCTACAAATCTCCGGCGTCTCCGAGAATCGTCCACGTACATGGGCCTTCGCCGGCGCAGTCGCCGACGTCGCCGTTAGCTGGCCGGCTTCTCCAGAGGCAGAGAACTGCACTGAGCAGTTCCAAGAAGGAGGCTTCCTCCGACATGGGCCTGGCTTCGTGCTCCGGCGCCGTTTTGAAGAGGAAGCGACCGTCGAGGATCGATATTCCGATCGCGTCCTTGAGTTTCGCAGTCGATTCGCCCAAGGAGAGAGTGGATGTTGTGGAGGCCGAGGCCGATGGGTATTCGGTTTATTGCAAGAGAGGGAGGAGGGGAGCCATGGAGGATCGGTACTCGGCCGTCGTTGACCTTCAAGCCGAGTCTAGACAGGTGATTATATTTGATTTTTCTTCACTTTCATCTGTTGGGTCTTCTCTGTTTGATTACCGAGAAAACTTTCAGGAAAGGGGAATCATGTGCTGACTTTGTTTAGAAAATTCGGATAAGATTGAAACGAACTCAGATAGTAACAGTAAATTTTTTATTTTTACTTTGTCCATTCCTCATGTCTCTGTTTGGTTACCGATAAAACTCGAGAAGGATAAATTGATAATCATGCATTTTTCTTATTTAGATACTTAGGACTTATTGAAACGAACTTAGAAATTACCTATCGCTATTTCGCTAAGAAATCAACAAGCTCAAATTTTGAAAATTGATTAACAATACACAAAATTGAATTTTGTTTCAAGTTGATCTTAGCTAAAGCAGGATAATTTATGTCTAGAAAACATTATCAATTATATAAACATGGATTTAGGGGAAGAAACAGGACGTTCTAAAGCTCCAAGAAAGAGAAATTTTTGACATTTGGGGTTTGTGGAGATTATTTTCTCTGAAGATTTTTCATTTTGCTTGTGAATTTGATGGTTCAATTTTCTTTGGTGCTTAAATATAATTTTATAGCCTCTAATTGATTAGATTTTGTGACTGCAGGCGTTCTTTGGTGTTTTTGATGGGCACGGAGGGCCGAAGGCTGCAGAATTTGCTGCGAAGAACTTGGAAAAAAACATCGTAAACCAATTGACGATAGGAAGTGAAGAGGAAATTGTCGAGGCTGTCAAAGAGGGATACCTCGCAACCGATGCCGATTTTCTAAAAGAGGAGACCAGTGGTGGTACTTGTTGTGTCACTGCATTGATCAAAAAGGATAACTTGGTGGTCTCAAACGCCGGTGATTGTCGCGCTGTTATGAGCCAAGGAGGTGTTGCAGAGGCACTAACTACTGATCACCGGCCCTCGAGGAAAGACGAGAGGGACAGAATCGAAACTCTGGTAAGCAACACTCAACCGAGTGAAGTGGGGTTAAGAAAATAATTAGTATATGATGCTTTGTTTAGCTAGGAGAGGAATTGATCAGGTTTTGCATTGTGCTCCTTTGCAGGGTGGTTATGTCGATTGTCGCAATGGTGTTTGGCGGATTCAGGGTTCACTTGCTGTGTCAAGAGGGATCGGAGATCGGAATCTTAAACAATGGGTGATAGCTGAACCAGAGACCAAAGTGTTAAGGCTTAAGCGTGATTGCGAGTTCTTGATCTTAGGCTCTGATGGGATGTGGGACAAGGTAATTTTCCAAACTAACGTCATATTTGGTAATATCTTTTTGAAGCATTCTATAATCAGTATTGTTTACATAAAGCTGGAGTTCTGAACATAATTTATCTTTCGTGTTACAGGTTACTAATCAGGAGGCAGTAGATATAGTTCGTCCGCTGTGCATAGGTGTCGATAAGCCGGATCCATTTTCTGCTTGTAAAAAGCTGGTTGACCTATCAGCAAGAAGAGGCTCTACTGACGACATAAGCGTGGTGATAATCCAATTGGGTCATTTCGTATCATAGTTTAGCTCTTTTCTGTTTAGAGAAGTTCCGATTAGCGACTAAAACAACAGGTGACCCTACGCTTCTCCTGCAAGTGTTTTTTTTAACCAAGAAACTTGCAGCATAAGAAGCTAGAAAACTCCTTCAGGACATGGCCTTTGATGCCGTGGGAAAATGCCCACCTTCAAACTTTTCACAAATGTAAATGACTACTTTTAGTTTCCTCTAAGTTTTCTCATCACGTGTAGGAATACTTTGAGAACAAAACACTGTAACAGTCACTGTAATCGTAATCGAAATCGTAATCGTAATTGAATTTTAATTGCTTGCCATTACCAAACTTGTCAAAGTAGCATATTTGATATTTTACTACATGGCTTTTTCCCATCTTTGACTTTAAATTCTTACAAGGTAGATAGGATTATATAAAAATATATTCTTCTATACATTCTTTGAATTATGTATGAATTCGAACTCTTCGTTTGGAGCGAAGTATAGAATTACCGTTAAGTAACATCTCCAATCACTAATTTATTTTTTTTTAATATACAAGATTTAGCGGAGTAGTCATGACAATTAGGGATCATTGGCCATTATATGACAACTAGTTTTATTTTGTTCAACATTCTTAGGATTTAAGTTCGGGGTCTTTCTTTTGACGCAATCAACTAAATTAGTATTTAGTTGTCATAGTGAGTGAGCAATCTAAATAGAACAATAATCCAATTAGGGGGGGTTTTCAACGCCCGTTTTACACGGCAAAATATTGTGAATTTGACCATCACTGTTCATATTTTTCGCATCTTATTAAGTCAACCCGTGAAGCACATGCTTTTTTCTGTGTTGTGGTTGGACCAGGCCAGTCTCGTTTGGCAGCTTGGCTTGTCAATATAACCTATATTTTGTTTAGTTCGTTTTGGCATGCGGGAGATTTTCAGTCTTTTTAATGCATTTTGTTTCTAGATGATTAATTAGGACCCCATGTTCTAGTCACTTGTCTATTGTTCAGAGCACGTGGAATTCAGCTTTGGACCATCATTCTGAAGTCAATCTCTGCTCTACTCTCTTGGCCATTCAGAACGCAATAGCGTCACTATCCTCTACATACACACACATATATATATATATATATATATATATGTGTGCTTGTGTGTGTGTGTGCAGTTTTTAAGTGAATTGTGGTTTAGTTGAACAAAGTTTTAGTGGAGTCTATCGGTGAATCATTTATAACGAAGTGCGGTTTATTAATTGGGCTATTCTGATTCATGCTCTTCAATAAATTGATTATTATTCTTCAATAAATTATTTTTAACAGATAAGTAACGCTTGAATTTAATGTTTTTCCTTTTTAATTAATGCACGTGATGATATAAGAGTGGTGGAGTTAATTATTTATATTCTTTTTAATATCTAATTAATGTTTTCCTTTGATTTTATATTTATTAAATCTTTAATCTTTATTTTGCCTCATTTCGCTTTGATCTTTGGAGGACAAGTTGCTCTAATATTATGTTAAGACTTGGGATACCAATTCTCCCAAACAATCGAGCTAATTTGAGATGGATTAATAAATAAGTACGAAACTGTCCTTTTAGCATTTTTAGCTTTAGAGATTCTTAGTTCTAATTGTAGCATCCGTTTGGTAAGTTAGTTGGAGATAAAATTTTTAAATTAGAGTTTGTTGATTTTTCAAAAATTAATTATAAATTTTATTGACTTTTTAAAAAAATAAAAATTAAGATAAAAAAATATATATTTAAACTAACTTACCAAACGAAACGTTAACCTTCTATTAGTTTTCTTATTAATATTAAGTTGTCACATTTTCATGAATATATACAAATCCATTATTTATTAAATACAATTAAAATAATCATAACAACTTTCATATCACATCCATTGATATATTTAGAAAAGAAACAGAGAAAAAACGAGAGCCATAGATTAAATCGTCATCTCTAATATCACCAACACAAAACGTAATAGGACTAGTTATCTCGTGATCTACAGCAAGACTGCGACTCAAGATTTTTTCCGAGGGCTAGGCTGAACTTTCTGGAGCGTACGGATGATGTTCAAGTCAAAGTTTTAGAGCAGAGTGGGCCATGTGAAGAGGCTCTTTGTGGATGTAAAGTGTGACTGTGGAAGAAGTTGGCGTCAATCACTGAATCCACACTCAATATTTGCTCTACATTCACAGGGAGAAATTTGTGGACGAAACCATAAAACAAACAACCAAAAAAAAAAAAAAAAGAAAGATTTTCATGTTGGTAATAAAACTTTTGGAAGACTTTTTCAATTTCTCCTTTACTTTAGAACGTATTGTGATTGGCCAGTCCAAAATATTCTTTTAAGACTTGATATATTAATTCAATTTTAATTAAATTATATTTTTTTAAAATTAAATTTTTATCTTTTTTTTAAATTAAATTTTTATTTTTTTTTTAAATTAATAAAATTATAATTAATTTTTAAAATATCAATCAATTCTAATTTAAAAATTTTAATTTCAACTAACAATCCAAACGAAGTTTAATTATTTTACCAAAAAAAAAAAAAAATCTTTCTCAAATCGTAGGATTTTCGAATAGAAAACAACTCGCATTGGGTGAGTCACGAGTCACGACAGAGTGCATGAGACATGAAGGTAAGTGGGGGGTGAAAGAACGAACAGCAGAAGAAGATAAAAGGTGGCGATTCTAGCCACACAAAAAAAGAAAAAGAAGCTAGTGGCCAAGGTAGGTAATAGCTTTCAGGGAAAAAAAAAAAGAAAATTATTTAAAGAGTCACATTCTTTTTCTAGAATTAACTAATATAATATAAAATTTTTATTATTTATTAATATAACATAAATTTTAACTAATTTTTATTTAATTTTATATTATATTAATTTAATATTAATTTTTTATATCATTTTAATATAATAATTTTTAAATTTATATTATTTAAATACTTTTTCAAAAAAATAATCACCAAAAGATAATAATTATATAATAACAAAAGAAGTGCATGTGGTAGAGTCCCACTGTGAGGAACTATCTACCGTATTCCATCCAAATGATAGAAAATGATGGTGGGATGATTCCGACGGTAACAAAATAAGGTGCACCAGATATTAATGTACTCTGATGTGCACACAAAATTTTTTTTTTTTAATTTTATTTCGTATTTGTTCTTATTTATGCTTTTTTTTTTTTTTTCCTTTTCACAACTGGTTCAATCGAACCCACCAAACCCACAAATTGTTCTTCAAAACCCACCATTAGAGCTCTCCAAAATCGTTTGAGCAACAGTTTAAACAACAAATTTTAGAAGATTATCGACCTTTTATGATGATTGTTACAAAAAGCCAGAAATAACATGGTTCCAAAAAAATAAAGAAAAAAAGAAAAAAGAACAAAATCGATTCAATAATTTTTTCGTCATCTTCGTCTTCGTTTTCATCTTTACCGTTTTAAGCATTCTTAGCATGGAAGAAATATTATGGTTCATGTATGGTCAATGACTAAAACATTGACTGAAACTAAAAACACATTTTTTTAAATTTTTAATTTTAATATTATTTTGTGTGTGATAGAACAAAAAGAACACAAAAGAGAGAGGAGGGACGGAAATCAAGCTAAGGCCAAACAAACAAATGCTCTGGGTAACCTCCTCACCACCAACAACAAAGGATTTTCAATGCAAAAAACAAGATCCAACAAATTGATGAGATTCAAGCTAAGCAGTACTATAATTTAATTAATGAAACTATTGGGCTTGATCTACACTGCCAACAGTCCGAGGAAGAGAAACTCCGGCGACGATGTCGTGCGTTGTAGACTAATTTCTTTGATGGCCAAGAGGGTGATTGTTGTTACTGCCGGAGATTTGAGGCCAAGCATCCTCGTAGAAGAGGAAGAAGAAATGGGCGTTTGAGTTTTTCTTTTTATTAATAAAAAGTTTAAAATGTTATATATATATATATATTTAAAAGAAAAAATAAATGTAGAAGTAATCCCATAAGGTAATGTACATTTAGGATTCTGTAGAAACGAATATTTGACACCATTCGATTAAATCTTAGTGGCCCCGAAAATAATAACTACTGGTCGTACTCATTATGTGAGCTTTACCACAGTTGCTCCCAACAATAAAAGACCAGAAAAGTAACAGAAGTGGGTCTGCTCTGGGCTATCATAGGAGCCCATCTGTACAAGGCCACAACAACTCGTGTCAATATCCAAAATTGCCCAACTCATGTGAAAAGTTGGACCAGGAAGGGAAAAAGAAGTAAACAACTGTAATCTCTTAATAGGAAAGCTTATAAAATATTAACATGCGTTTGGACATTAGATTTGGATATAAAAGTTCCAACCTAATTTTTTTTTTTTCCCTGAAAAATCAATAAAAATTTTACTTAATTTTTGAAAAATCAACAACTCCAATCTAAAAATTAGGTTTTATGATGAACCAAATGAACCAATCAAATCCAAATATTTTAACTTGAATCTACCAACCAAAATGCATGCTAAATATTATATAACGACTTTAGCAAAAACCTATTGGTTATCAGAAAAGAAAAAAAAAAGAAACCACAACGAACCGGATAAAAAATTGGTTAACAGAAAAATGCTTACAAGCCAAGCCAGAAGCCTTTGGTAATACGGGTTGGGTCGACACAACCCAATGTTTTCAAATCCTCAAATCTCTATGTGGATTTTTCAATTTCGATAATAATTCGGTATTCAAAGTGTCTTAAGACCAGATTTTATATATAACTTACCCAATTTTATGTAATATAACTTGTATTTAATAAATTCCTCTCTTTTTACTAGTTCATGGAATATTTTCTCCATGTTAAACCTTTCTCTTCTATTATTATTTTTATTTCATTTTTCTTATTTTATTTCTATATGGTATTATATTCAAACAAATCTCTAATCCTTCTTGCGCATTTGCGCTTCTCTTGATGATCGTTGTCTCTGCGCCATTGCGTCCTATTTTGATAATTGATGTCTATGCACCCATGCGCCATCTCTCTCCCTTGACGATTGACATCTCTGCGCATATGCGCCCTCGCCCTCTCTTGACGATTAATGTTCTTTCTATGTGGCATTGTGTCCTATTCTTGATGCTTGTCATCCTTTTTCTGTGCCCATATGCCTTCGACGTTTGCCCTCTCTTGACGGCACCGCAGAATAGTATTGTCATTGTTGATATGAACATGCCAAATCGACCTTTGAGGATGCCTATTACTGCGGACTCTGCACTTATGAATCCAAATTCTAAAATCCTTGCTCTGAAAGGTAGGCTATGACTGTGATATGGAATTCCGAAATAATTAACATGTTGGTTGCGAACTTATCTTCCCTCTTTGTATACTTTGTGTCATGACTGCATTTGACTATTTTCCAGTTTACTTGTACTTAATCAACTGCAATCTCTCATGGCCTGTATTCGACACTTTGGTTTGGTTTAATTGCATCTCCAGATGCATTAGCTTAAATAAGAAATTTTTTTTTTCTCTTTTAATTTAATTTTTTTGTGAGCAGTCATACAATAACTATTAAACCGAAGTAAACATTGATTCATTTTTATTGGGGAAAACTTATTTGCTTTCTAGTGGACAGTTATTTCACATTCTAAGATGCTGTTGATTATATATATATATATATATATTATATAAAAGTACTAGGTCTGATGGTCTGGATTCTGGATTGCTACCATTTTCTTTTTATTATCTGATCTTCATAGTACTAGACTAGTGATAAATGATGTTCCGAATGACGTGAATGATTCACAAGTAATGTTATTTATGATTTGTCATCGCTCATAAAGGAAGAATTTGCTTAGTTCCAAACCCCAACTTTTCCATACAGATATTATTATTGCTATCATTATTATTATTGGGGGTTAATGTACTCTATTGTTCTCCTACAGCCCAAGTTCAGGGGACGAATCAGGATCACCTACAAATCTTTTAACATTGAATTGAAAACAACATTGAAGTCGCATCTAATGCCTGAGCAAGTGAGAAGTTTCTTCTTTCTTTAGCATCTTTATGAGATGTGGTTGTGATTGGGTATTATACTTCATCTAGGTGCACCTGAGGTATGTTCTTATGGTACTTGTTAAGGTTGCCTATCGTCCATTTTACTTGGATGGAAGGACGCATCTTACCTTTCTTGCTAGTCAAAAGCGCCCTAAACTGAATGACCTTATTTAGTTTTGTTTGCATTTGAAGCACTTTGTGCTTTATTTATTGCTCTTCTGCAAGTCATTTGAAGTTCTTGGAAACGCAGTTTAGTTGTCGTAATTAATGCTCTTGATATTCTTTTCCTTTTACCGCGTTTGTAGCGGCCACAATTGGTGAAAGGGAATATGCAACTCTTCTCAGTAGATCAGCAGCGTAGTCAGGGTCTGGAAGCACACGCTGCTGCGTTCACCCAATTTAAAGTGCGCTAAGTCTTATCCAATTAACCACACTCTCTAGTAGTTTGACTCAGATTTCAGACTACCATAATCTTCTTGTCAATATTTTCACCTACATTATTGCTGTTTTGATTAACAATAACTATCTTCTTAAAGTTTGCAAATTTGGTTGCAGAAAAGCATTCTTTTACAAAGAAACAAGGCGATCTTTTCTTTCCTCCAGATTTTGCCGATGATTTTCCCGTTGCGATGCAAGTAGTATGTTTTAATATTAGTAACCTCTCCTGTCCTAATCTACAGTTTCCATATTAATCATCGCATTTAAATATTGCAGATATCGCACAAGTACAGTTTGATTCATGTTATCGCCAAGCTTGGGCTGCTATTTGTTTATGATTTGGAGACTGCTGCTGCAGTTTACACAAATAGAATTAGTCCAGACCCAATCTTTTTGACAGCAGAGGCTTCATCGCTTGGAGGCTTTTATGCAGTTAATAAGATGGGCCAGGTGTTATTGGCTACGGTCAATGAAAAACCAACTGTGCCCTTTTGTCTTGGGTCAGGTATGTTGCACAAATTGGCTATCTTTATTCATATTGGAGCTTGCTGACATTCTGGCCGAAAGAGGAGATCTTCCCGGTGCCGAGAATCTGGCAAGTTTTTTTTTCTTTTCTTTCTGTACAAATATTTAACTTGATTAGATTCTTAAATAAATAGTTTAAAGTAGACATAGAAGATAACATGGAACAACCAACACAGGGCACAGGACCGGAGGAGACAAAAGGAAAGAGATGAAGTCGAGAAAGAAACACAAGGTGATCAAGCCACTGAAACCGAGCAACGAAGGGAAACCGATGACATACTTGCGCGCCTGATAAAGATGGAGCAAAACCAACAGGACATGAAAATTGATTTGACTAGCATCAAGAATACATTGCTCGATGTTTTGAAAAATATAAACGAGATGAATGCCAAGATGTTCCACACTCCAGGAACTGCTTCAACATTGCCGCCAACAAACACACAAGAAATAGAAAGTGAAGAAGATGAAGAAGAAGAAAAATAAAATGATAAAACGGAGAGCAAGAAGCAACAGCAGCAGAAAATGAACATGAACAAAGTAGAAAAAACTAAACAAATGTTCATGGACCTTCATGATGAGAATGACAAAAGAGAGTCACAAATTCAGAAGACATTGTATTTCAACTAGAGGAAAGCAATAAGCAATGCCGAACCACAATTAAAAAAAAAAAAAAAAAAAAAAAAAACTCATTTAAACATTTACTCATTTCCAATAATAAAAGAAAAAAAAAAAACTCCAAAATTCCCATTTGATAAAAACTTTCAAATTATGGGCTCGATTATTTGAAAGTTGCGATTGCACCGATTAAGCTCTTTAAAAGCATTAAAATAACTTTTTATTTTTTATTTTTTTTATTTATAAAATCCAAATGCATCCGTAATACCAATGGAATGAAAGGCAAGTTCACATGAGATTCATAATTAAAGAAAAACACTTGTCGATAAGTAAAATTCTTTTTGTTACACTTTTAAATTACTAGTGGAAAGCATGTGCTCTGCACATGTTAGATGTATATAAAAAAATTTATCTACATATGGAAAATTCAAAACAATAAGTTAAAAAACATAGACCCATAAAATAAAATAAAAAAACAAAGGACCTAAAAATAAAAAATAAAGGCATGAAAAAATACGAAAAAAAAAGATTAAAGGATTAGAATGAAAAAAATTGACCAATACAAAAAAGGACTAAATTGTTAAAAAAAAAAAGAAAAAAAAAGGAAAATTGAAGAACTAAATAGCAAAGACAAAACCTTTTCGTCCAAACGAAACGTTTTGGACGAAAATGGTTTGCACAGATATTGCACTTTCTATAAACTAGTTATAAGTTACACATTAGTAAGACATCATGTTACGCATCCAATTTCTACATCTTATGCGTGTTCATTTGAAACCTTTGTCTTAAAAAATTCCAAAGGTTTATGGACTTAAGTTAGATCTCATGAGGAATAACTACTTTGATCTTGAGGAATCACAAGTAGTAGTTAATGTGCTATATTATAAGTGTGATTTATTTGGAGGATTTTAGGAGCAGTTATTTAATTTATGTACAAATTAAAGACTAATTTAATTTATGTACAAATTAAAGACTAACACTTCTATATTCTACCACGATTGAGGGACCAACAAAAATTTTACAATTAGAAAATGGCCACGACAGATCCTACAATTACGTGGTAGCAAAGTAGGAAGTAAAAGGGTTTTCCTTTTCTTTTAATTAAAAATTCTAAAGAAAAACTTTTTTTTTTTCAAGGAAAATAGAAAGTCTTTCCCCATATAAGTTTGAGGGGGCGTTTGGCACATTCTCTTCCACCAAATAATTTCACTTTTTTTTGTCTTTTTATTAAAAAATTAACTCAGTTTCATTATCTATATCTCAAACTCTTACTTGAAATCTCAAACTTTAAAAGTTTATAATTTTCTTATTTCAAGTCGAAATTAGATGATTTATTTTTAAAAAATTACGTAGAATGATGATAATAACAAAACAAGATTCAAATTGTTATTATTTTTTATGAACCAATTTTAGGTTTTTATAGTTTTTAATTTAAAGTAATTTATTTTCAACCAAATATACAACTCTATACATTAATTCATCTGTAATTAAAAACATTTACAATATTTCAATTGGAGTCTATGCTCCAAACGCTCCTAAATATATATTTTTATTTTTGTTATTTTTATGAGAAAGAAAAGAAAATATACTTATCCACTTTGTGTGTGTGTATTTTTTATTTATTTTTATTTATTTATTTTATCGGATCCCACTTGACCAATACATGTAAAGTTTTTTTTTTTGGGTAAATAATACATGTAAAGTTACAAACCTAGAAATGGATACTTGTTAGTTGTTACTCCAACTAAAGCATTCACCTAGTATTTTCAATCTTTGATAATTTATAACTATATTCCAATTTCCACGACGGCAAAAAATATAAATTAAATCCCTTTCCTAATCTTTGTCCGAGTAAAGTTTTATGTTTGGGCTGCAAGTAAAGTCGTGTAAATAGAAAATTATTCAAATAACTATTATTTATTTATTTATTTATTGATCAACGTAATACAAATCATTTCATATTAATTAACATGACACAAAATTTAATTGATTTTAGTTTAATTTTCTATCATATTAATCTAATATTATTTTTTTTTTGTATCATATTAGTACAATAATTTTTAAATTTGTATTATTCGGATATTTTTTCGAATCAGAAATACATATAATTATCCCAAGCTACAAATATTGCCAAAAAATCCCCCTTCCAAAAATCCGTTATAAAATCCTTTACATGTTTCATTACACTACAAAAGAAATACTTTGCTAAAAAGAATAGATATCAGATCTAAATAATGGGAATTACACATAACAACCTTCAAAAAAAAAAAAAAAAAAATTTCCACAAACGCAAAAAACAAAAACAAAAATAAAAATAAACCATAACGAACCCGATAAAGAAATGGTAACAGAAAAAGTGTCCAGCTATACGGGTCGGGTCAACCAGATCCACGAACCTAAGGTTATCAAATGCTAAAATCCGACACGTAATATTGCTCTCGTGGATTTTTCAATTTAATAATAATTTGGGTTTCGAAGTGCCTTAAGACGAGATCTCTGCTTCTCTCGTCGTTTCACTGGAAATTCAATTTCCTTTCCCTTTCCGACTATAAATATCAGAACCATCATTTTTCGTCCACCTTTCTCTCTCTCTCTCTTCCCCTTTCTCTGTCTGTCTGTCTGTAGATCTCTTTCTCTCTCCTCCATAACTCGCCAGAACTTCGAGGGATTCCCCTTCGCTGCTCCAGATCTCGAAGCGATTCGGATCCTTCGCGAGGGTTCGGAACGCTCTCCATAGCCCTTTCGGCTTTCGACGCCCGAATTCGCGATTCGATCTCGCCTCTAGATCCGAGCAACTATGGCGGCGGCGAGCGCTCCGATCGCCATGAGGGAGGCCCTAACGGTGAGTCCTCTCTCGATTTCTATCTCATTTCCGCAACCTTTCTGGTTTTGTTCGATTCGATTATGGAGAAGCTCAATTTTGGAATTCTTATCGTTCCTGAGCTGAGGAAGTCTTGTTTTTGATAATTGCATAGGTTTACTGATTCTTCGTACTTTCAGATTCAGCCCTTTCTTTTTTAAACTTCATCATAGCTTAGCTCAATTTCTTGTTTGAGATGTGTTTCTAGTGCTTTGTTGTGTTGAAATTCACACAGATCTGTTGATCTGTAATCCTTGGGGTTCTCGTCAGATCTGTTTAGTAAAGTAATGTTTTTTTGTTTCAGATATATTGGAATTGCTATTTAATATGATTTACTTAGAATTTAATTAGTAAGATTATAATAGTTCTTTACACAAAATTGGAAATTGAACGATTTGGATTTATGTAATCTGATGTGCTTGCAGCTTCCGAGCATTGGGATTAGTCCACAATTCATCACGTTTACGCATGTCACGATGGAATCCGATAAATACATATGTGTGAGGGAAACGGCACCGCAGAATAGTATTGTCATTGTTGATATGAATATGCCAAATCAACCTTTGAGGAGGCCTATTACTGCGGACTCTGCGCTTATGAATCCGAATTCTAAAATCCTTGCTCTGAAAGGTAGGTTATGATTTTGTGTGGGTATGGAATTCAGAAATAATTAACGTGATGGTTGCTATATTTGGGAATATATCTTCGCTCTTTTTTTCCAGTTTACTTGTGCTTAATCAACTGCAATCTCTCATGGGTTTATTAAAGATTGCATTCATTTCCAGTTTTTCATACTCATTTCATCATCTTTATATATGAGTGCTGTCCCATATTCCCTTTTGGTTTGGTTTTGATTGCGTCTCCAGAAGCATTAGCACAAACGAGAAATTTGTACTTTTGTTTTTGTTTTTCTTCCCATATGTTATAATGATAATAGTTATTATTATTTTTGGGGGTTAATGTACTCTATTATTCTTCTATAGCCCAAGTTCAGGGGACGAATCAGGATCACCTACAAATCTTTAACATCGAGTTGAAAGCAAAATTGAAATCGCATCTAGTGCCTGAGCAGGTGAGAAATTTATTCTTTCTTTAGCATCTTTGTGAGATGTGGTTATGATTGTGTATTTAAACTTCATAATACTAAATTATTTGGTTTAACGTAGCCTCTACTTGCATGTGTAGGTTGTGTTTTGGAAATGGATTACCCCAAAGCTGTTGGGTCTAGTCACACAGACCACGGTATATCATTGGTCAATTGAAGGTAAGGGTATTCTGATATAAATTGATTCGAGATCATATTCTCTACTTTATTTGTTTATTTCTTATTTTAGGTTTTTTTTTAATACGTGATGCTGTTGCCTTCTCATTTTTACTATGCATTTCATCTCCCTTATAGGTGAGAGTGAACCTGTAAAGATGTTTGAAAGAACAGCAAATCTGGCGAATAATCAGATTATAAACTATCGTTGTGACCCTTCTGAGAAGTGGTTGGTTTTGATTGGAATTGCCCCTGGTGCACCTGAGGTATGTTCTTATTGCTGCCTATAACCCTAGTTGGAAGATTCTCACTCATATGTGCTCAAATGCCTGTAGATTAATCATTACTTGAACGGAAGGGCCTGTCTTACCTTTCTTTCTTGCCAAAGCGCCCTAAACTAGACGTTGTTTAGTTTTATTTGCATTTGAAATGCTTCTTACTTTATTGGAGTCTCTTCTGCAATTCATTTGAAATCCTTGGAAACGCAGTTTAGTTGTCGTAATTAATTCTTTTGATATTCTTTTTATTTTTACCTGTTTGTAGCGGCCACAATTGGTGAAAGGGAACATGCAACTCTTCTCAGTAGATCAGCAGCGTAGTCAAGCTCTGGAAGCGCATGCTGCTGCATTCGCCCAATTTAAAGTGCGCAAGTTTTACCTATCTCATGTTTTCTCTCTTTTGTCTTCTCTCTCTCTCTCTCACACACACATACATATGAATATGTACTTTGCATTTGTTGCGTAATTGTTTGGTTAACCTTTTCATGTATTTTTTGGCTGCAAACAGGTTCCAGGGAATGAGAATCCGTCTACTCTTATTTCCTTTGCAACAAAGACTCTAAATGCTGGGCAGATCACATCAAAGTTGCATATTATTGAGCTTGGTGCCCAACCAGGTTAACTTGATCTTATCCAATTAACCACTCTTTCTAGTAGTTGGATCTATACGAGGAATCTTGAAAATTTGAAGTCGTTATAACTTTGGTTATAACTTTGGTTATAACAATATTTCAATTTGCTACTTATTTCCAGTACACTTAATTGGATTAAATTAATGTGAAAACATGATATTTGTGTCAAGGATTAACATTGGGTTAGAGGTTTTTGCTGTAGTTTGGATAGATAGAGCATTTTAACTAAAATGTGAAAGCTTTAGAATCTGAAAATGTTGTTCTTGTTCTTTTTTATCGGTCATGAAAACAAATGATCTGAAGCAAGTCGGAAGTTGGTTCAATATTTTCCATCATGGTGGTGTGAAGTGTCCATTTGGGGATTTTAGGTTAAGCTCGGTATTTATGAAGCAAAGCGATATCATGTTTGGGATGCAAATAAGACCTTTTATTTAGATTTCAGACTGCTATCATGTTCTTATGAACATTTACTCTTGCATTATTACCGTTTTGATGAACAATTATTATCTGCTTATAGTTTGCAAATTTATTTGCAGGAAAGCCTTCTTTTACGAAGAAACAAGCCGATCTTTTCTTTCCTCCAGATTTTGCCGATGATTTTCCTGTTGCGATGCAGGTAGTATGACTTAATATTTGTAATCTCTCCTGTCCTAATCTAGAGTATCCGTATTAATCATCACATTTTTACATTTGCAGATCTCGCACAAGTACAGTTTGATTTATGTGATCACCAAGCTTGGGCTGCTATTTGTTTATGATTTGGATACTGCTACTGCAGTTTACAGAAATAGAATTAGTCCAGACCCAATCTTTTTGACAGCAGAGGCTTCGTCGCTTGGAGGCTTTTATGCAATTAATAGGAGGGGCCAGGTGTTATTGGCTACAGTTAATGAACAGACAATTGTGCCTTTTGTCAGTGGTCAGGTATGTCTCGCAAATTGGCTACTCTTTAATGATATTTGAGAAGATTTCTTGTTTTATGAATATTATCTGGCAATTTCTTGCAGTTGAACAATTTGGAGCTTGCTGTCAATCTGGCCAAAAGAGGAAATCTTCCTGGTGCCGAGAATCTGGCAAGTTTTTTTCTTTCCCCAATACAATATTTAACTTGATTAGATTCTCAAATAAAAAAGTTTTGGGTTGAGATTCATTATACATTTAAGTGGTGATGCAATTATGTTTTTGTTCATGCTCATATAAACACCTTAAGAAGTTGTTTTGCCATCTTTCACAGCCTTTCACCCTTCTACCAGTTCAAAGTATTAAGTGTTCTGGTGCTCGTTTTATATAATTTTTCACCCCACTGCTGTCTTTATAGATTCTAAGGTCGCATGACTTAGCATGCTAAGATTTGCATGTTTATAACTTTGCATATAACCGCCGACATGTAGTTCTTACTGTATGACTGGTTACTTTGGTCAAAATTTGACTAGATATCACTAGCTCCTTCATGCTTTTTCGGATGCTAAGAACTTGTTATGCTGCCTTGAATTTTCAGGTTGTCCAGCGATTCCAAGAACTTTTTGCTCAAACGAAGTATAAAGAAGCTGCTGAGCTTGCCGCTGAGTCTCCACAAGGAATCCTCCGTACCCCCGATACTGTTGCCAAATTTCAGGTTTTTGTTTTGCTTCTACTGTCATTTGTGTGATAAAGTTTATACGAGAGACATAAATTTCTTCTCAATTTAGTGCCAACTATGAAAGATGCATGTTGTGTCGACCTAAACTGTATCGGAGATAAATTATAGGACCTGCCCTTTTGCTGCTAATTCGGTGAAATGGGATGACATTGAAGTGGCTATCTGTGACTTATTCTGAATGTTCATAAATATTTGACTGATATGCTTGTTTAGAGGGGAGGAGACAAAATTTGAAATGGTTGTTTCAGTGTCAAGTTTTCAAGAATGAAAGTAACTGTTCCTGGATAGACCCAATTGAAATTAGACGGTGGACAAATGACTCATAAGTTGGAACTGGATATTCTAGTCTGTAATTATAGATCCAGATTCCAGCTCCCTTTTGGAGGTGAACATATGTTTTGAGAATGTTGAATTTTTAACGGCCGACCTTTGTTTCTGTTCTTATTGTTGCAGAGTGTTCCTGTGCAATCTGGACAAACACCGCCACTGTTGCAGTACTTTGGGACTCTGTTGACTAGAGGAAAACTGAATGCTTTTGAGTCCTTGGAGCTATCACGTCTTGTTGTGAACCAAAACAAGAAGAATTTGTTGGAAAATTGGTTGGCAGAAGACAAACTGGAATGCAGTGAGGAACTAGGAGATCTTGTGAAGGTTGGTTTTTAATTTAAAACTAAATTTCATATTTTTTCCCTCTCATAATAATGTCTTCGTTAGTGACTTCAACTATGCCATTTCTTATTTCTATGCTTGTAACGGTGTATCATGTTTTTACTGTAGACTGTTGACAATGACCTTGCTTTGAAAATATACATCAAAGCCAGAGCAACTCCAAAAGTTGTCGCAGCTTTTGCTGAACGAAGGGAGTTTGACAAAATTCTAATCTACTCGAAGCAGGTAATGGATATGTTTTATTCATTGGTCTCTAAACTATGTTTTACCTAACGGTTTAAGGTGAAGCTACATATTTGGATCAAGCTTAATTTACTCTCTTTACCATAGGTCGGATACACACCAGACTATCTGTTCCTTTTGCAAACAATTCTTCGAACAGATCCTCAGGTATGCATAGAATACTACAATAAAATATAAGCCTTGATTGAAAGGAAAATCAAGTAATTAACTCTCTGTTCTTTTGCTTCTTGCCTTGCCAAGTTATCTCTAACTTCTCGCTCTCAAAGAAAAGAAAAAGAAAGAAGAGAGAACTTTCTTTTTTGATATTTGATTTGATTAAACTTTTGTTCTCAAATGTAGACTACATGACTTATTATCTGTGTTTGGGGATGCAGGGTGCTGTCAATTTTGCATTGATGATGTCTCAAATGGAGGGAGGTTGTCCAGTTGATTACAACACTATAACAGATCTGTTTCTTCAGGTTTGTTGCCATATATCCTTTTGAAATTGTAACCTTACGTGCCATGGTCATAATCTACTAGCTTCGTTTTCCCCAATCTTTTTGGGTCATTTTTGTCATCTCCAGGTTACGTTCTGAGTTTGTGCTTTTTGTTGCTCTACTCAAGGAATGCATTATTAGGCATTGGATGTAGACATATATTTTAGTAACTTTTTAAATATATATAGTTTTTAATCCTGCCATTTTTGGCACTAAAATATTGCAAAGCAGACCAGATCTTACTCTTTTATTTCTCTGTATCCCAGAGGAACTTGATCCGTGAGGCGACTGCCTTTCTATTGGATGTCTTGAAGCCAAATCTACCAGAACATGCTTTCCTGCAAACAAAGGTTCCTATCATTCTTTGAGACGACAATTACTCTCATTACGTTGCTGCCTATTTTCTGCTGGATGACATTTTTTTCTACACAGGTTCTTGAAATCAATTTGGTAACTTTTCCAAATGTTGCTGATGCGATTTTAGCCAATGGAATGTTCAGCCACTATGATCGCCCTCGAATTGCCCAACTTTGTGAAAAAGCTGGTCTTTACGTGCGAGCACTACAAGTAATATGTCGTCTAAAATCCTTTTCCAATTAATTTTATTTTTTTCCTTCTAAATGTAGCAAGTGAAAAACGGCCTTCACTGGTTAACATTTTACTTTGGGTGCAGCATTACACTGAGTTGCCAGATATCAAACGAGTCATTGTGAACACTCATGCAATTGAGCCACAAGTAAGTGTACTCTTGTTAATTGTTATCTCATTCGGTCGAGGATGTTGCAACATTTTGTAGTAACTGCTGGGTTTTTACAGTCTCTTGTAGAATTTTTCGGCACACTTTCACGAGAATGGGCATTGGAGTGTATGAAGGACCTTTTATTGGTTAATTTAAGAGGCAACCTTCAGATTATTGTGCAGGTATGCCTTTCATTTATTTTGGCCTTTTGTCTTGGTAAAAACTGTTGACTTGTAGCAGTCCCTGAGTCTGTCTATTTTTTTACTGTGCAGGTTGCTAAGGAGTATTGTGAGCAGTTGGGTATCGATCATTGCATGAAGATTTTTGAGCAGTTTAAGTCGTATGAAGGGTTGTACTTTTTCCTAGGATCGTACTTGAGTTCAAGGTAATTTGTTCATTTAAGGAGAACTTATTCGTTTCCTTTGGAGGTATCACCTGGCTAATTTTCTCCCAAGTATTCATTTTCTTTTTTGTTCTTTTATCTTTCTCGACACGGGACAGTGAGGATCCTGATATCCACTTCAAGTACATTGAAGCAGCTGCCAGAACTGGGCAAATCAAAGAGGTTGAACGTGTTACAAGGGAATCAAATTTCTATGACCCTGAGAAAACAAAGAACTTTTTAATGGAAGCTAAGCTCCCAGATGCGCGCCCACTGATTAATGTTTGTGATCGTTTCGGATTTGTTCCAGATCTCACACATTACTTGTACTCAAACAACATGCTTCGCTACATTGAAGGTTATGTTCAAAAGGTATTCTCTTCTGCGACGTTTAGCACTTTCAAGTACTGTATGTGTCGTTAATATATTGCTCATCATACGAGACTTCGATGACTTCTCATAGGTGAACCCCGGTAATGCACCTTTAGTTGTGGGGCAGCTGCTAGATGATGAGTGTCCTGAAGATTTTATCAAAGGTTTGATTCTCTCTGTCCGGTCATTGCTTCCAGTAGAGCCCCTTGTGGAAGAATGTGAGAAAAGGTGACATTACTGTCCTTTGATTATGGTTCTTGTTCTCATTACTTCATCAAAGTTACTCACACTTCATTTTATTGTTTTAGGAATCGACTTCGCTTACTCACTCAATTCTTGGAGCATCTTGTGAGTGAGGGAAGCCAAGATGTACATGTCCACAACGCTCTAGGTAAAATCATTATTGATAGCAACAACAATCCAGAGCACTTCCTTACCACCAACCCGTACTATGATTCTCGTGTGGTGGGTAAATATTGTGAGAAACGTGATCCTACCTTGGCTGTTGTTGCTTACCGGAGAGGACAGTGTGATGAAGAACTCATCAATGTAACAAACAAAAATTCTTTGTTCAAATTGCAAGCAAGGTATGTGATTTGATTACAGTTTTTTTTTCTTTTTTGGGGTTATCTATGGCATCCGTTTTTCTTTCCGTAGGACATACTAATTTGTTTCTGCTTTACAGATATGTGGTTGAAAGGATGGATGGTGATCTGTGGGAAAAGGTTCTTAACCCTGAGAATGGCTATAGAAGACAGCTCATTGATCAAGTTGTGTCAACAGCTCTGCCTGAAAGCAAGAGCCCGGAGCAAGTTTCTGCTGCTGTTAAGGCTTTCATGACTGCTGACTTGCCCCATGAATTAATTGAGCTTCTTGAGAAGATTGTGCTTCAGAACTCTGCTTTTAGTGGGAACTCCAATCTGCAAAACTTGCTTATATTGACAGCCATTAAGGCAGATCCATCTAGAGTTATGGACTACATCAATAGACTGGATAATTTTGATGGACCTGCAGTTGGAGAAGTAGCTGTAGAAGCCCAGCTTTATGAAGAAGCATTTGCAATTTTCAAGAAGTTTAACTTGAATGTTCAGGCTGTCAATGTCTTATTGGATAACATTCGAAGCGTTGAACGAGCTGTGGAGTTTGCATTCCGCGTTGAAGAAGATGCCGTTTGGAGCCAGGTGGCAAAGGCTCAACTCAGGGAAGGTCTAGTGAGCGATGCAATCGAGTCATTTATTCGTGCTGATGATGCTACTGAGTTCTTGGATGTTATTCGTGCTGCTGAGGGTGCAAATGTTTACCATGACTTGGTGAGGTACCTTCTGATGGTTAGGCAGAAGGCAAAAGAGCCGAAGGTGGACAGTGAGCTTATTTATGCGTATGCAAAGATTGATAGGCTGGCTGACATTGAAGAGTTTATTCTTATGCCAAATGTAGCTAATCTCCAGAATGTCGGTGACCGCTTGTATGATGAAGCCCTGTATGAGGCAGCCAAAATAATATTTGCATTTATATCCAACTGGGCCAAGTTGGCCAGCACACTTGTGAAGTTGAAACAGTTCCAAGGTGCTGTTGATGCTGCAAGGAAAGCCAACAGTGCAAAGACATGGAAGGAAGTTTGCTTTGCTTGTGTTGATGCAGAGGAGTTCCGCTTGGCTCAGATTTGTGGTCTCAACATTATTGTTCAGGTTAATATTTGCGTCTCTTTTTATTGTCTGAATAACATTGATTTTTTCTGGATCTTCTAGAGTTATTGTGCTTTGTATGATAGAACTAAGCGTAATTATATCAAGTTCTCTCTCGTTGCAAAAGCCTCGCTAGCATTCATGCTTACAAGAAGTTATTCATTTGGCTTATGCAGGTTGATGACTTGGAAGAGGTCAGTGAATATTACCAGAACAGAGGATGCTTCAATGAGCTAATATCTCTCATGGAGAGTGGTCTAGGGTTGGAACGCGCACATATGGGCATCTTTACAGAGTTGGGGGTTCTGTATGCTAGATATCGGCCAGAGAAGCTTATGGAGCATATTAAGTTGTTTTCAACTCGTCTCAATATTCCCAAGCTTATACGAGCTTGTGATGAACAACAGCACTGGAAAGAACTTACCTATTTGTACATCCAATATGATGAGTTTGACAATGCTGCCACTACCATCATGAATCATTCTCCTGAAGCATGGGATCACATGCAGTTCAAAGATGTGGCAGTCAAAGTTGCTAATGTGGAGCTATATTATAAGGCCGTGCACTTCTACTTGCAAGAACATCCCGACCTTATTAATGACCTTCTCAATGTGCTTGCACTACGTGTGGACCATACTCGTGTTGTTGACATTATGCGCAAGGTAATAAATTGTTGTGGCATATGATCAAATTGGATATTTATAATTTCTATTGTTTATCTCTAATTATGTAACACTAATTCTTCCTTCTATCAAAATCAGGCTGGTCATCTGCGCCTCGTGAAGCCATACATGGTTGCAGTTCAGAGCAACAATGTGTCAGCTGTAAACGAGGCTTTGAATGAGATATATGTTGAGGAGGAAGACTACGATAGGTTGCGTGAATCAATTGATATGCACGATAACTTCGACCAAATTGGCCTAGCACAGAAGGTTAGACAATACTTTTAGTCAATGGTTCACTGCTTTTGAGTCAATCACATGAGCCTCATGTTATGTTACTGTGCAGATTGAGAAACACGAACTTCTTGAAATGAGACGTGTTGCTGCTTATATATACAAGAAGGCTGGCCGATGGAAGCAGTCTATTGCATTGTCAAAGAAGGACAACCTTTACAAAGATGCCATGGAGACAGCTTCACAGTCTGGTGACCGTGAATTTGCTGAGGAATTGCTTGTTTATTTCATTGAGCAGGTATTTAGTTCAGTAAGATTTTTTTCCCCAAATGAAATATTAGAGGCAGATGCTGAGAGTGCAACGACTGCAAATACTTTATAGGATGACTTGAACTAATAGCTGATTTTGATTACAGGGGAAGAAGGAATGCTTTGCATCATGTCTCTTTGTTTGCTATGATTTGATTCGGGTCGATGTCGCCCTTGAGCTTGCCTGGATGAACAATATGATTGACTTTGCTTTCCCTTATCTGTTGCAGGTAACAAACCCTTTTTTTTTTGTCTAAATCATTTTTTATTTTTTACTACAGATGGTGGTTGTTGTGGTGGTTGTTTGGTCGCTTTGTGCGTTCAACAATTACATGTTTGAAATTTGCGTTAATGGTTTTCTGGGTATCTAGATGGATCGTGGATGTTTCATACTTTAAATTATGTATTTACTTGGTCATTCTGTTTGTTTTTGCAGTTCATCCGTGAATATACAGGTAAAGTTGATGAACTTGTCAAGCACAAAATTGAAGCTCAAAATGAGGTTAAGGCTAAAGAAAAGGAAGAGAAGGACGTCATTGCACAGCAGGTAACTTTGAGTTAGTCTGCTTTTCTGTTTTCTTTGCAGATATCACTGCTCCTTTTTGCATCCAATCTGTGCATTGGACCTGTGGGTGTATTAATGCCGATCTAATTTATAGCTACTTTTGTGTTCTTCCGTTCATTGTATGTTGTTTTCTGCTGCAGAACATGTATGCTCAGCTGTTGCCTCTTGCTTTGCCTGCACCGCCAATGCCGGGAATGGGAGGACCAGGAATGGGTGGAGGTTTTGCGCCACCTCCTCCTATGGGCGGAATGGGGATGCCGCCAATGCCACCCTTTGGCATGCCACCAATGGGCAGCAGCTACTGAGATGTGGCAAGGACAAATTCATTTTGCAGATCCACTTGGAAGCCTTGGTTTTTTCTAGGTGTTAGCGCAACCTAGGAGATACTTCTAATATAATTTTGTGCCATTTTCTGTTGGTTCTTTGTTTTGATGGGGTTGAAAGGTGCAGTCCAAATAATTCTTTTTTGTTCGCTATTAGGGGTGTGTCGATATGTTTATGTAATATTCTTTTGGTAGGAGAGGGATTTTTTTTTCTTTTTGGCTGCTGGTGAGAGCTAGCTTGGGATTTTCTCCACTGTACAATTTTCTCTCTTTTTTTTCTTTCTTTTTCCAGAACTACCCGGAGCATAATTTGAAACACAACATGCTGATTGCATTGTTGTGGTCTGTTTCCACAATTCATATAATTTACATACTGCTTGATTGCCGCCTTTTCGACTTATCCAAAAGTTGCCCGTGTTTGTTTTGTTCCTTATCTTTTTTCTTTTTGCTTTTTTAACCTCATTTTTGGTTAAATTGGTGAACTTAGTAGTTACACTTGTCCAGCTCGCCAATTTGTCGTGTACGAAATTTTTTTTTTTTTTTTAATTTACTGTAGTTTGCAAGGAGTTTTGCAAGTTTGATTTGACTTCGTTGTTGCTTTGTTTGCGATTCTCTCTTTCTTCTAGGCATGCATGAATGATGATGGAACTGACTGCTTAATTAGAGGCGAGAACACACAAACGAGAATAAATTTGAAAGCGCCACAAATTTGAGGAGAGCATGGTAGTACTATTAAAACGACAACAATAAAATCAAAGACTTAAAAACTACAATGGAATCTATAACCTGTGATAAGCACGGATGCCCGAATAACGCACTTGCAATTCTGCTCTTTACTGACACGTTTGTGAGTGAATATTTTTTGGCTTCTTGAAACTGATATTTAAGTTTACCTTTGGTAATTTAGTAGGAAATGAAAATTTTAAGTTAGAGTTGGTTGACTTTTCAAAAATTAATTATAAATTTTATTAATTTTTTAGAAAAAGATAAAAATTAAGATGAAAAATTATAGTTAAATTAGAGTAGAATCTTAATGCCAAACAAAGCAAAGTTTTTGGGTTCTGTTTTTACTTTTTCCAACTTTTTGTAAATAGGGACTTACAAATACCTTGGAAGACACTTGCTAGCTTCCCTATTCTATAGTGACATGCATATTTTTATTTTTTTTTTTTGTTGAAATTGATGTTTGCTTTTGAGGAATGGTAGCGACGCTTTAAGAAGAAAGAAAAAGACCTTCTTTTTACTTCAAATTATACGAAGAATGTCATCCTTATCATCAAGTACAATATTTACTCCCATAACAAATATTCCTCATTTTTTGTCAAGAGAAAGCCTCCCCATTTTCTTACGTCTGCCATTTCTTTTTTGGTTTTTTCTTTTTTCTTTTTTTCTATCTCCGACAATTCTTCAATATCACTCCAATTTTTTCCCTTTCCTTTTACTTCCTTCACAACCATTGATTACAGGTCATTTATTTTTATGGTCTGGTAGAAATATTTCCTGAGATACTTCCAGTCAAAAGAAAAAATATGAAAAATCATATATTTTTTTAATTTCATTTAAACCTATTTTCTTTGTTGTATTGTCATTTTTTTACACTTGTCAAATAATTTTAATTTTCTCAGCCAAAAAAAAAAAAGGTTCTAAAAAAAGATAAACAATTTGCCCAAAAAAAGATGAGAAATAGTAACAGGCAAACTTTTATTCGTCTTCTCACCGTTTATTTACCAAAAAAAAAAATTTAAAATTTAAAATTTTAAAAATTTAAAAAATAACTCCCAAGTTCAAAAAAAAAAAAAAAACCCTTAACTTAGTATTTATTAGTTTTTTGAAAAATAAAAGAAAACCATTGAAAGAGATATTGATGGTTGGAACAATTTTTTCAATTCACAATAAGAACAGTAGCAAAATAGAGCAAACAATCGATCAATGAAAGACAAAGAATAAAATTATACGGAAGATTAATTTTGTGCAAATTTGGAAAACAAATTTCTTATAGTTTCAAATATTCTTTTTTCTCAACTACTATTTTACAAGATTCTTTTTAAATCATTGATTTTTCTTTGTTGTCAGATAAATTAAAAAGAAGAGAAATAACTACAAATAGATGTAATAATAGTAAAACAAATTATTTCAAAAAGAAAAAAGGCACGTGCAGACGCACGTGCCCTCTCTACTAGTAGAATAGAAATGACTAGACAAAAATTAGCAAAAATATAAGAAAAAGAAAGAAGAAGAAAAAAAAAAAAAAAAAGATAAGCCAAGAAGGCTAAATGCAAATAGGGAAAAGGGATGGAAGGAGGAAACGACAATAAACTGCAAAATTTACTCAACGACATCAAAAGGTAAACGACAGCAATCAGTAAACCACATAGTGCTTACTAACTTAATACGACAGCAACAAAAAAAGGACGACAATGCGGTTGCAAGAAGACCTCATAACGTAGGAACAGAAAACGACAGGTTAAAACATAAAAGACAGAAACATAGATTATACTTACAAAATCAACCACTCTAAGAGCGGACTGAGATTTCAGAATTCAGGGTGTGTCAGACCTAAAATTTGGAAATTGTTCTTTTTAAAAACTAATAAAGTGGAAGTCATCATTCCAAAAGGAAAAAAAAAAAAAAAAGAAACTGTGAAAATAATAGAAGGGCATTGTTTGTAGAAGGCTTTGTTTTGTTACTCCCATTACTTATCATATAGTTTTAGCCATTGACTCACCAGTTTGACTCTAATTAAACTATTTTTTTTCATCTTAATTTTTATCTTTTTCTAAAAAGTTAACAAAATTTATAACTAATTTTTAAAAAATCAACTAACTCAAACTTAAAAATTTCAACTCAAACCGTTTTATCAAACGCACATTTATTATTTTTTTTTTAATTTTAATTTTGATAAGTTATTGTCTTAAATTTATAAATTAATAACAAACCACCCCATTGATACTGTTGTTAATTCTTTGATGGAAAATATAACTTACACTTTGGTCCTTATAAATGACATGAGAGTTTTTTTAAAAAATATATAATTTACATTTCAACAATATTAATTTCAAAATTTATATTTTTATTTAAAGATCCCAATCTTAGTAAATTGGGTAAAGATAAAGAAAAATGAAAATTCATTTATTGATTAATAATACAAGTACAAATCACATGTTAAGATCTGTCAAAAGAAATAAATTATAATATTATCAATGAGCAATTTTTTTTAGACATATTATCAATGAGCAATTAAGCATGATGGTTTGTTATATATTTATAAATTTTCGGATATAAACTAATAAAATTAAAAATTCAGAAGGAAATTATAACTATGCTATAAATTTAGCGGATAACTTTGTTAAAACGAAAAAGAAAAAAAAGAAAAAAAAAAAAAGCACTCTGATTTCTTTAGTAGAAAATTTGCATAATTCTTTTGGAACTGGGGAAAAAAAAAATGGGTTGAAGAGGTTCTTCCGTAATTTAGATAAAACTCAAGGACGTGAGTGTAGTTAACCCTTTTTCAGAGGCCAAACTTCAATTTATTGCATAACTCCATACTTGCCATATACGGCTGCGCCATTGATGATCCTCGTCGTCTCACATCCTGACCAACTCCGATGCGATCCAAAATCCGTACTTTAATGGCGAACGGAATTCTCCTCTGTGCTTTGATCTCCGCAGTACTAGCCCTACCTCTTCGATTCGTTTCGCAGGTAATCAATGGCAGAAGGAGCAGAAAACGAGCCGTGGGTTTCTTCCACCCCTACACCAACGATGGTGGCGGCGGAGAGAGAGTTCTCTGGTGCGCCGTCAAGGCCGTTCAGGAAGAAAGCCCCGACCTTGACTGCGTCGTCTACACCGGCGACCACGATGCCTCGCCTCAGACCTTGATGGCTCGTGCCGTTGACCGGTTCGGAGTCAAACTCATTCATCCACCCAAGGTAATTGCATTTTAATGATTTTCCCAATATATATGTATATATACTTTTGTGATTGTGTTTATGTAATTTTGATTTGTTCAGCTTATTGCTAGAATCTGTTCTCAGAACATTTAATTGCTCATAAAATCAGAAAGGAAAAGACAGTTATGTAAACTGTAAAATTTCTTTTTTGCATTTCAAGTCTCGTGTATTATGATTTATAAGAAATTAGACACTGAAACAGTAGCATGAAAAAAATTTGGTCTAATTTCATTAAGAATGGAAACCATTTCCTGGGTTAATCAGCTCTTTTAACAGCAATATATATATTTTGTGTGGAGATGTAGGATAGTTAATAACTATAGTTTTTGGTTGAGATTATTTCAAAACCTTGGATATTTTAAGATTTTAAGCTGACTGATCTGTCACAAATTAGGAAATTCGGCGATTTTCTCGTTTGAATGTTTGATATTTCCATGCTCAGGTGGTGCATTTGTACAAAAGGAAGTGGGTTGAAGAATCTACTTATCCGCGGTTCACCATGATTGGACAAAGCCTTGGTTCCGTATGCCTCGCATGGGAAGCTTTGAGCAGTTTCACCCCACTATATTTTATTGATACTAGTGGATACGCTTTTACATATCCACTTGCCCGGATATTTGGATGCAAAGTCATCTGCTACACTCATTATCCCACGATCAGTTTAGACATGCTATCTCGTGTTCGTGATCGGAATTCGATGTACAATAATGATGCCTTGATTGCGCGAAGGTTTGAATCGACTTTTTACGAATACTCTGCTCTCGTTGCCCTAATTATCTGGTCATAATGTTGAAGATATGTGTTGTTAGACTTTAAAATATCGATAGAGAATGCCTTTATTTCTCGAAGGTTTGACTAATGGTAGTTAGGTTGCTTTTGCATGTTGATTCTAGCCCAATGTTAATTTTTTTGGTCAAACACGTCGAAGTGGATTACAGGATCTCATGAAAAATGTCAATCCTTTACCTTTATTACCATCAACTGTCCACCGTTGTTTCAGCCATGAATGCTCAGGACTAGGTGTTTGCATTTCTTCAAACATCTCTTCATGGATGTTAGCTTGAGGATTTTCAGTAATATTGAGAAACTTTGCATTACCTTATCTGCTTTAAGTTAAAACCTGATAAATCTTCTCTTGTGGCAGTGTTTGGCTATCGAGGATCAAAATCATCTATTATACTATCTTCAGCTGGATGTATGGATTTGTAGGATCTTGTGCCCATCTTGCCATGGTCAACTCTTCATGGACCCGGTCTCACATTGAGAAGCTTTGGAAGATCCCAGATCGTACAAAGCGAGTCTACCCTCCTTGTGATACCTCTGGACTTCAGGTTTGTAATCTTTTATTTCTAGTTTTTATACAGAATTAAGTCAGAAAATCATTACGTGACTGGACGGAATCTTCGTAGCAAGTCCTGCATTGAGTTATTTGTATTGGTGGTGCAATCAAGCTAAAAGTCCTGTCTCTTATCAATCACCATCATTTCTTTGCTTCAATTAAATATTTTTTGTTGGAGGCATACTTTTCCAATTTTTTACTTTTCGAACAATTATCTTGATATTTGTTGTAAATTACGTGTGGGTTTTTAATTAGCATCTACTGAAACAGGTACTTCCTTTAGAAAGGCCAGCTAAACCCCCTAAGATTATATCCGTTGCTCAATTTCGTCCAGAAAAGGTGGGCATAAATCTTATGAGAAGAAGGTACTAAATATTTTGGCCGTTCATTTACGAGGCCTTTCCTTGTTAGCACAAAACCCTTTGTAACTTTTCTTCTGTCTCAGGCGCACACTCTCCAACTTGAGGCGTTTTCTGTTGCACTAGGAAGACTAGACGCCAACTTGCCAATACCTAAGCTCCAGTTTGTTGGCAGTTGTCGAAATAAATCAGACGAGGAAAGACTACAGAGTTTGAAGAATAGAGCAGTTGAATTAAAGGTGAACACAGATGTAGAATTCCACGAGAATGTGACATACAGGTCTGTGCCTTGGATTTCTGCTCAGCATGTTTTAGTCTTTCTAGTTACACGTGTGACAGGAAAAACATTCAGAACCACTTGGGTGAATATCTGAGAATGAAAAGCCATAGAAGCTATGATATTCTGGAGCTCATTTGATTGGCTCCCATAAGAGTAATGGAATGGTTTTCCCTATATTCGATTTTCTGTGGTTATTGCTTTGTTACCTCATTATATGTAGGTCAGTTTCATCTTATTGTTAAGGCCCAAAAGAAAAACTTTTAACAACTTAGAATCACACAATGTAGCTGTTGAAACTTGAAAGAGATGAATACTAACTCAACAGCGATCATCAATGTTCTAGCAGGCTATAATTTTACTTTCATTCGAACTCATTATTTCTGGACTTTTTCTCTTGCATTTTGACGATGCCCTGGTTGGATTTATGTACTCTTTATTAATATCAGTTAATTTTGATATCTTAAGGGATTTAGTGAAACTTTTGGAAGGTGCTATCGCTGGGATCCACTCCATGACCGATGAACACTTTGGCATTAGCGTCGTAGAGTTTATGGCTGCGGGCGCCATCCCAATAGGTAGGCACCTCTTGTCATTAGAACGAGAAAGTTCATATTCATTCTGGTTCATTTTAATGCTTTTCATGTGCACTGACCTACCTCGTTTTTCTTCGTTGCTGCTTCAGCTCATAATTCTGCTGGCCCAAAGATGGACATTGTTTTGGAAGAAGATGGAGTGAAAACCGGATTTCTTGCCCGCACCGTGGATGAATATGCAGATGCTATCATCAGTATCATTGAAATGCCAGAGGCCGAGAGGCTCAAGATGGCTTCAGCGGCCAGGAAACGAGCTAGCAGATTTTCAGAACAGAGATTTTATGAAGATTTCAAAGCTGCTATTCGACCAATTCTAAACCACACGTTGAAATGATAGACTGATTAACGCATGTACAAATACTAAGTTTACGTAGAGCTATAGAGACGTTTTTCACTGCTTTTCATGATTTTGTGATATGGAATACTTGGTGGTGCAATCGAACCACAAGAACTACATTTTGATGGTTTGAGATGCTCGAACTTCTAGCATTATAACATGAAAATTTATACATAAGAGAGAGAGAGAGAGAGAGAGATGGAACAAAATTCCTTCGAAATTTTTTTTTTTTTTTCCTTTGGAGAATTCCTTTGATTTGTTTTGTTATATACTCTGTGATTCTTACTTTTGAGATCTTTTGTGATTCCAATCATAACTTAAAATATAATTTTAAACTAGACTTCACTGTAAGAGGAGAAGTTCAATCCTCTTGTTTTTTTTTTTTTAAACGAAAAAAATGTGTTGAGGGATTTTTAACTAGTGATTCTTGGTTATCATTTCAGAGGCATGGTCTTCTATATGGTTATGCAAAGTCACAAACATGAAGTGACAAAATCCTCATATGTAATAAATTAGTAGTTTGTAAAAAGGATTTATAGTTAAATAGTCTTTTTTTAAGAAGTGTTTTAATAAATGGTCGAAATATTTAAAAATTAGTTAAAAGATTAATTTTTTACTAAAATAATTAATCAATTTTTTAAAATCAGTCAGTGATTGATTTACGGTCAACCATTGATTAACTATAACGTAAATTATTAAATTTCATAGTCAATCACTGATCGACTAAATCTGAAAAATGACAAACGATCATTTTCTTAAATAAAAAAAAAGGTTGGTCATCTATTAGATTGAGTGATTAAAAAAGGTCACCCAGTCTAATTTTTCTTTTAAAAATACTTATTTAAATAACGCCAAAATTTTTCTATTTAGAAAAATCCGTCATTTATTTTAATATTAAATAATTAATAATTAACTAATGATCAATTAGTCAATTAAAAAAAAAACAATTGATTTTTCTAATTTTTTTTAATATTTTAGTCATTTACTAAAGAACTTCTTAAACAAAAGACCATTTACCCATGAATTCCTAGCTGGCGGCTCAGAGGAACAATGTGATCAACTTTAGTCATTGTAGTTTAGCGAAGTACCCAGGGTTGTGCTTGGAGAAGAACACTACCACGTGAAGCCTAGAATGGTCACGACCACGTGGTCAGATTCTCCGTGGCACGTCTTCGACCGCCGGCGCGGTTTACCGACGACATGATTAAGTGTGCGACTGTCGAACCATTTCTTGCCTCGCTGATTGGAAGAGCACTCTTGGAAAACACACGATTATATTTATAATTATATATATATATATATTTGTTTGGAAATGTTGATATTATTTAATTAGTGGCATTTTGGTACCACTATTGTAGTGTTTTTAGTTTGATATGAGCAAGAGTATGCATATCACAACAATATCAAATAATGATATGTTTAGTTTGTGTAAGTTCTAGACATACTTTAGGAAACAATATTCCTATTGTTTAGTTAGTCAATCTTAATTCATTTTAGTACAGAGTGTGATTGATAGAAGAGAAAATTAGAAGAAGAGTGGTGGATGGATTAGTGAAGTGTCAAAAGACGGATACGAAAACTTTTTTAACGTCGTTTTCATGTTAAAAAATGAACATGAAAACTTATTTCGTGACGTTTTTGTGCCAAATAACAGACACGAAATCTAATTTCGTGAAATTTTTTACTAAGACGAACACGAAAATCTTTTTCGTGATATTTCTACTATAATTTATCATTTTTAAAAAACTTATTATAATTTTTTAAAAGTATCTATAAAATATAAAATATGTTGTATGTCGTAATTTCTGAACAGGGAAAGAAATTACTGTAGCTTTGCATTTTAATTTGCAAGATCAAAAAAATTAAAAAAAAAAAAAAGAAGCAAAATCCACACATACAAATATTGGGCCGAAGAAGAATGTCACAAATGACACTATTTCAGGCCCAAAATAAAGCCCATTAAATCGGCGTGCTAAACACGCGCTGAGACGGCAGTCAGTCCAGATGGCCGATTTGTGAGGATTTCTTTCGATTACGAGAGCCACTCACCTTATCGCCAGTTAAGTTTCCCCACAACCATTTTTCTCACTTTTCCTTCTTTTTTGTTTTTCCAAATGGTTGTCCCTTAAACACACACACACACACACCACAAAAATGGCCGTTTCATTGAACTCCGTCGTTGGTCTCAGTTCAACGGTAAAGCTTTTCCTGTATTTAACTCCTCTCATTTTTTTTTCGCTGTTTTCTTATATGGGTTTTTGTGAAAAACTTTGTTGTTTTGTCCTGTTTTCTTGTTGGTGGTAGTCAAAATGTTTGGATTACGTTTGTTTAGAGGTCTGTTTGCTTGGGAGTTGTGTGAACAAATTTTGCGTCAAAGTGGGAAATGAACTTTGGAGGACCTGAGAAACTTGAAAGAAGAGAGAAACAAAAAAAAAAAAAAAAAACTTTCCCTTTGCATGGTAGAAAAGAAAACAACGCGTTGTGTTTAATAAGTGCTGTAATTTTAGTAGAAACTTATCTCTGTTTATATCGTAATTGGAAGAAAGTATTGAGTATTGTGTTGTTCTCTGGCTTAAGTTAACTAGATTTCTTGGGAGAGAAATTTTAAGACATTTTCTCTCAGGTTGTAGAAATCATCACCCGGAATATTTGAATCCTTTTTAGCCCTGCAACTAGAGTGGTGCCGATTCCGATACCGATAAACAGTATGTTTTGGAATAGAAGGAAATGCCAATGGTGGGGAAAACGATATGCTTAGTTGTGGAGCTCCGTCTTAAACTTTCTTCTGTATTTGGAGGCCAATTTTGTTCTCTATTGATTCCTTGTTCATTATCTTGACCAATGATCAGCTGAAAGTTATCTGCTAGATCCCGTGACTTGACCCTACCGGATTAAGCCACTCTATCCCCTTAAATGGTTGAACAGTAACAATATCCACTTCGAAAGGCCCAAACTAACTCTAGAGTTTATTGAGGGAAAACAAAATATCAGTGAGTAGATCTAATTTATAGCAACTCTTGGGATGATAACGTGTTTATCGCGGAGTTTACTGTGAAACTCAGGAGGGAATTTCTTACATTGAAGACTTCGTCTTTCTCTGAGACCAAGCTTGCGTTTGGTACACCGGCTTGGAATGGAATTTTTAGGTCAAAAACTAGTTATAATTTTTGTTGACTCTTAAAAGCAGACAAAAACTGATTATAACCTTTTCATTTCTCGCGCGAAGAATGTAGTTAGCTGCATTTTCGACAATAGATGTGGTTGTTTGAGTATACTCTGCTTACGATCATTTTGGATCAAGGTCTTGCTATTTTCGACATGCATTTGTTTTTTTATATTCTGGATGAACAGAAAAGATCTCTGGATTTATTAGTCATTAGTAATTTACTTTTGTTTCTTCTTTAGAAGTTACGAGTCAAGTACCAGAATGTCTCAAAATCTTCTAGTGGAGCTTCAATATCCAAGGCCTGCCAAGTAAAATCCTCGTTGGGAGCATTGGGGTCAAGGAGACGTGTAAAGGGAAAAGGATGGGACTTCAGTCTTTCAGTCGCTGGAGGGGATCGGTTCACCACAGAAACCAGTGATGGTGGTTCTGGAAATGCTGAAACATTATTGTCCAATGATCAAATTTCAACTAGTCCTCACAACGAGTCGTTGCCTCGAACCTCTGAGGCTTCCAACGGTTCACCAGTTTCTCTAAATCCAGAAGAGACATCGCCATCAACTAACCAGCAAGAGAAACCGAAGAGATCTCCGCTGACAGCGAGGGAGAGACTAAGGGCAGCCAGGGTTCTCAATCGTTACAACACAGAATCAAAGGCATCTAAACCAGACATGGGAAGCAAAGTACTAGATGCCCTTAGAGAGAGTGATCGCGGGAAGAAAAAGGGGCTTCCTGAAGCCCCTGGAAATATGCTCGACGACAGCAAGCGAGGGTTGCCGCAGCAGGGCTTCACTTTCCAATTTCCCGGGGGTACCGATTTGTTCATCATCGTTTTCTCATTCGTCTTCATCAGCACCGTGATGTTTGCTACAACATACCTCGTGTGGAAAGTTGGCGCCATCCATTTCAACGAATACTAAAACTTGAGACTGTCGATGGGGTTCCACCAATTTTGAACAAGCCACCTTCTTGATGCATTCAAACACTGTTTTTGTATCCTGATTACGGGTATTTGGTGCTCGTCGACTGTATGTTATAAAACTCTTGTCGCGGGCAGTAGATGTACGCAGTCAGTGTACAAAAATTTGCTTAGTCAAGATTTGCAGTGGTGTTCAACATTTGCGGTTATAAGCAGATCTGAAATGTGATATTCTATCAACACAAGTGTCAGCATCGAATAGTGTGTAAAATTTGACAAAGTTTGATCAAAATCTAACAATTCAGAAACGTGCACTACCTACTATGAAGTTCTCCTAGCTGTTTGTCTTTGTGAAATTGAGTTATGATATGACAAAAGGCTATTAAAATCATTGTATTTGGAGTAGGTAACATAGTGGTAATGCCCGTTTTTTAATGTCAAATTATTTTGGGTCACAAGATCTTCTCGAAAACATTGATATGACCAAAAGGAAAAGAAAAGAAAAGGAAATTCAAATCTTTAAACCTCGTCCCTAGATTTCTGATCTAAAACAACTTGAAAAGCTCAAAACTAAACCGAGTACTTACTTTGAGACTGAGGGCTCGGTTTTTATAAACCATTTTGTTGTGCCCGTGATATTAGCCTCCATTTGTCGAGATCTCTCATAGTTATCGTATCTTTTAAGTAACCCTACTTCTATTTTTCTGTCCTTTGTCGTTAACCAAGTTGCCAAAAACCTCGGGCCGCCACTTTCGAGCCATTCGACCTTGGTTTGGCACATTTTCATCGTGGTTCTTCCCAATTATTTCACACAAGTTTCTCTTTGCAAGATCTGCTGAATCTTTACGGATCTTGCCATATCCAAAGTCATCGAGAACTTAGGCTGACAAGTTAAGCCATTAATGCGTCTTTTAGGTCGAGAAATGCTTGGACGCACCAATGGTGTTAGCATTACAACTGATAGAAAGTGGGTGCGTGTCACACCGAGTACCACCCGTGCCGAGCTCTTTTTGGTTCCAATCATGAAGAAAGACCTTGGTTTGGCACATTTTCTTTTTTGTCTACATATCTTGCCGACGATATGATTTAGTAACAACAGTAGAAGCAAATGGGACCCAGAAAAAACTGCCATTTTCTCTATTATATCAATATATCTGATCTGATCAGCAAAAAAAAAAAAAAAATAAATAAAATAAAAGAGGAAGAAAACAACACGGGAGTGATAAACACCACACAAAGTTGTTTTTTCAGTAAACAGAAGTTGGCAAAGTGAGTGGTTGATCAGGGGTCGTGTCAATCCTTAAAGTCGTCTTTATGGTGAGAGTTTTCTTTTTTCTTTCCTTTTTTTATTTTTTATTTTTAAAAATTTTTTTTTTAAATATGGTCCTACAAAGAGTGACAATGCTTTGATTCTGATTTAAGCGCTCTTGTTTGCTTCTGAAGTAGGACTATCATCTAGTTTCTCCACCCAAAAACGAAAAAGCCTATGAAAGTGGACAAACTGAGCCGCATAAATTAAGGAAAAAAAGAAAAAAACTTGTTCTGTTAAAAGAATGAAACCATTTGTAATGGATTTCATTGAAGAAAATAAACTATATCATGGATAAGAATGAAAGCACAAAAGAAGTGACAGGGAAATATAGTCCAAAATGCAAAAGAGCTTTGTAATTATTAATAATTTTGAAAGATTGTACACTTTGTGGGTCAATTTATATGTTTTTCAATTCTCAGAGAAACTCCCTATGCATTCCCGTTTGATTTTTTGTCCAAACTTCAGCCAGCATTTGTATTAATGCTCTAGCAAAGGACAATCTTCAATTTCTCTTGTGGGTCATTGCTTGTTTTTATACTTTATCAAGGACCAATTAAAAAAAAATAAAATAAAACTAAACTAAACTAATAGTATTGAACGAGAATTCTAAACCGATTGATTTTCATCAGGTTCAAATAATCATAAGATGTAATTTCGTTACATGATTTCTTTATAGTTTAAAAATGTGTCTTACGTACCCCACTGCAAAATCCTCCAGTATTGAAATGACAAGTGGATAAATACAAGCACAATTTTCATTTGGCAAAAATTTTTATTTTTAGAGGTCCTTGTGGATATAGCCAATCACCATCAGAAGTGAATATCACCATATCATGTTACTATTAGTGTTTTCGAAACAGTACTACTAGCTAAGCTTATTGATGTGAGATAAAAAGCAAGGAGTGGAGATTTTACGATGACTTTTGATTCATTTTACTCGTCGCCGCCATGGAAAATCTTTACCACCACCACCATTCCTCTCCTCCTCATCTTCAGCAGCCCAAAGGCGACAACTTTTCCGATGAGTCTTCATTGTTAATTCCATGGCATCTGCCTAATTCTCATGTATCATCAACCTCTGCAGCTTTCCAATTCTGCGGATTTCCTTCGCTTTCTATACCGATCGATCAGTCTTATGCGGAGGATAAAGCTTTGGCTGCTTCTAAGAGCCATAGCCAAGCGGAGAAGCGACGTCGGGACAGAATTAATGCACAGCTTGCAACTCTTAGGAAACTCATCCCCAAATCCGATAAGGTATATTATTCTTCTTTTGCTTAATTGTGTGGAGCTTAATTATTATCCTAATGAGCATTCAGATCGATCATAGAGAGGCTAGAGAGAAGTATAGCACTTTACATCTTGATTCAGTAAATTCAGATTATCGCCCTGATACACAGTTAGCATGCAAATCGATTTTAGAGCAAAACAAGACTAGATATCTTGATTTGGTAGATATAGATTATTGCCCATGATGTGTGATCTCATGTTTTAAGTATGTGAGATTAAATTTAAAAAGTTGTATTTGGTATGTGTTAATTTGGGTGGATATTTACTCCAAAACCCATTTCCCATTTTTAGACAAACACACAAGCTAGACGAGTTTATTTTTGGTGGGTTTTTGTCTTAAAAAACGGCCTCCATTTTTTTTTTTTTTTTTTTGTGTGTGTCTTTCTGTGGTGCAGATGGACAAGGCAGCTTTGTTGGGAAGTGTGATTGATCAAGTGAAGGATCTAAAGAGAAAAGCAGTGGAAGTAGGAAAATCCTTGACAGTTCCAACAGAAGTTGATGAGATAATCATAGACAGTGATCTTTCTGATCAAGATGTGAATGTGAACATCACAAACAACAACATGGGGAAGAGCAGTGACAAAAAGATTTACATAAGGGCATCGGTTTGCTGCGACGACCGGCCGGAGCTCTTCTCGGAGCTCATTCGGGTCCTCGAAGGCCTAAAACTCACCGCAGTCCGAGCCGATGTGGCTAGTATCGGTGGACGGATCAAGAGCGTTCTCATCCTTTGCTCTAAGGATGATACTCAACAAGGTGTTTGCATAAACACTCTAAAACAGTCACTTAAATTAGTTTTGAGTAAAATTGCTTCACAATCTATGGCATCTAATTGTCGCATTAGAAGCAAGAGGCAGAGGTTCTTCTTGCCTTCCAATTCCCATTGCAATCAATAAATAAATTTGCTTAATATCTTCCGGTGCTGTATTTATTTATTTATTTGTCATTTACGAATACGGGATTTGAACTCTAATATTTTGTGATGAAATTAGGTATGAATTTACTATTAGGCTGTTTATGAAATCAAATTTTCGGTCTTATATTGAATCATGTGTTTTAGTCATTTTGTTAATTACCCAATTTTACTTTAATTTTTAATTGGGAGTAAGGACTTCTGATTATATACCTCAACATTACACGTATAATAAGAATGTGGATTTATCAAATAAATAAATTTGCTCAACACTTTCTGATGCTATATATATTTATGGATTTACTATTAGACTATATCTGCAATTATTTTTATGGTACTATATTCAATCATGGGGTTTTAGTTTTCTTTTACAGGGAATAAGGGATTCAAATAATATTAGAGGGGATGAATATGGAAGTGGACTTACTGCTAGTATAAAGATGTAACCACGTTTTTATTATTCTTTGGTTTCTTTATTAATTTTGTTTACTTTTCTTTTGAGAGATGCTTCAATCATGCAATGTATGATCTTTTTGTGAGGGAAATCTGAGTGCAAACGCAAGAGACATGAGAATAATTGATTTTATGTCAAGTGGTTTCTTATGAGGGAAACAAAAGAAGTGAACTTCAATATTGTATTACCAATTTTCTCCTTCCCTTGAAAGCAACACTGCTTTCTTATTACCTTTCACCTTCCAAAATCATTGGTACTTTGAAAAACTTCAAAGGGGTGAAAAAAAAAGAAAAAGAAAAAGAAAAAGAAAAAGATAGATTGCGTTACCCCTATTATTTGCCATACTTACTCCTTGCCTTTCCTTCTCCGGTAAAATCTTCAGTTCCTAAACGACAACAAAAACAGGTAAAGAGTACACAACTAATAGTATTATTTAAGCCAAGTTGATATGACATTTCTGAGTGCAGACACTACATATAAAAAGTTTTAGGTGAGAAAATGGCATAAGAATTAAGATGGCTGCCTAATTTGTTTCTGTAAAGTGGGGTTGAAGTTTGAACATGATAGCTCATTGAAGAAATTGAGCCTTCTTAATAAATGGGAAAAGTGATGAAATAATCTTCATCTATAGCCTTTAATCACTCTCCAACTATAGACTTTACAAGGTAGGAGACACCATTGACAATGATGTTTAGCATCGCATATTAATTAAAAATAAACAAATAATAAATCTCAGAGTATGGGATTCGTAAATAAGATCTATATTTCTTTAGTTATGGTGTCTAATAATAAGAAAGACTTGAACGGCTTATTTGAAGCGTACACTTTAATTGAAGTTTTTCAAGTTTTTTTTCTTTTTAAAGTAAACAAATTACTATTGACATTTCCAAATCTCTTTTAAAAACTCAAATTTTAAAAGTTCATAAGTCTTCTTGAAATAAGATAATTTAAAAAAAAATTCATAAAATGATGAGATAAACAAAACTAAATCTATATTATTATTTTTTATTCTAATATATTTTAAATTTTCATACATTTTAACTATCTTAATTTATTTTTAATCAAACGCACAACTTTAATTATGCACTCATTTTTTATCAAAATATTTTTGAAACTTTAATTGAAGTGTTTATAGCACATAAATTTGAGAAAGTTGCGGCCATAGGGCCCCCAACTTTTGAATTTCCATTCAAATAGTATAATTACTGTCGTGCCAGATGAAAGATATTTCAAGCAATAATTCAAAGACTCGATTCTGAGAACCCACCCCATGTACATCTATAGCAAGGAAAAACCCAACAACTTTAAGGATTTTTTTTATTTTTTATTTTTCCTTCTTCTTTTGACCGTGTCGTGTAAAAAGAATAAAGAAATCAAGTTAAATCTGTTTTCTATTAGAATAATGCCTACATGTATGAATTATTTGAAAAGAAAGAAAGTAAGAACCACATTTTACAAGTAGTAAGGTTCTTTTCCATCTTAAGGCACATAAAAATAAAATAAAAATAAAAAAAGTGGTAAGATTGTTTGTCTTTGTCAATTCTATATTGGCATTGTGAGATTATAGGTCATCTCACACTTTAAATTTTACTAGGTAAATACTATGGATCAACTTATTTATTTTACCAATAGTCACTAAATGACATGATAACAATTGGATTACAAATTTTTTTTAAGAAGAGTATATGAAACACATGTATAAAATGGCCTAGGGCCACGAATCCCTAAATTCAATCTTGTATTCTATTAAAGTAAAAAAAATAATAATAATAATAATAAAATAATTAATCAAAACTTGAAAATAAGTTGACATTATATAGGGACTTTAGACGCAGAGCTTGGTGCAGGTCGGTTGAGGTAGGGATTTATGATTATTGTTTTAGGTTAATTACTTGATTATAGCTCTTAATTTTAACTATTTCTCAATTTGTCCTTATGCTTTTAGAAACTACAAACTAAAAAGTATCCACACAAATTTAATCTTGTATTTATTAAAGTTAAAAAGTAAAAACAAAAACTAATCAAAATGAGATAAGATGAAAGCTTGAAAAAAAGTTGACATTATAGGGACGTTAGACGTAGAGCTTGGTAGTCAGTTGAGGTTGGGATTTATGATTAACTTTTTGGATTGGTTACATAATTATACCTCTTAATGTTAACTATCTCTCAATTTGTCCTTGTGTATTTAGAAACTAAAAGGTATTCTTTGTATTTGAAAAACCTGTTTCGATTCATTCCCTCACGTACTTTGTGAATGGAAAAAATTGGGCGAAAATATATGAGGAGATGTTTATTGTTGTGAGAGGTTTATTTGGTTTATAGGTGTTCGAGATGGTGATTTCGGTGTTTGGAGCGACCATGAGAAAGAGGGCAACGACAGTTTGGTTGACCACAGGGTTATGTGCGTGGCGAAGGAGAGAGGGGATCCCAAAATTAAGAAAATTATGACATAATTTTTCCATCAATGAGATTAAATATATATATTATGAAATTCAAATCTTCCCAATCTAGTTTTATAATTGTTGGGGTCAGATTTCGTCTCCCCATAATGTTATACCTGGGTCATGACGACTACTGGATCAACGAACAACGAACAATGAATCACGACAGATTAAGTGTTTCTAATCTCAAATATTCGAGCTCGGCCTAACGAACGATTACCACTCGCTAGAAGAGTGACAAACGACGAATAGTGGTCCTCGACCATTTGGTCTTAATTCCCTTGAGGCTTATAAATTTACCAAGTGTGGATCGGGTGAGCACTTGGTTCAACGAAACGAATAATAAACGATGCTCAACCATTTATTGGTCGTCATGGATGATTGGTTCGTCGTCCGTCATTCATATTCAATGAACAACGAATTGTGAGAGATCAATCTCCATAACTGCTAGGCATATGATCAATCATGGCATTGTGGCCCTTGCCCTAATACATGTTCCGAATTATTCAAGTAGTAGGGAATGGCCCACTACCATCATGCGGGTCCAGACCCACGATATTCCCTCTATAAATAGAGAAAGATCATTCTCATTTAAGAGGACCTTGAGTTTTACTGTTATTCTGCTATAATATACCTAGAAATTGTAACCTTTTGTACTCAAAGTTCATATAGTGTAACCACATATTTAGAGAACGTAACACAATTCTGGTAAACCTTTCTAAATATCGGTATTGCTATCTTTTACTGCTTTTATCTCAATTTATTGTTTATATTTTCCGATTACGATTGTTTTATGATTCTCATATATGATGTCTAAGGACCCTAATAATTTATGTAGATTTTCTTATGATCTAATCCTGATTGAAATTTGACCGTAGATTCCTAGTATCTACAACAATTCAAATAAATTTAAAATATAACTAGATAATTACCTAAATAAATTCAATTCTAAATTAGATAATTACAAAAATAAATAAATAATAAGTAAACAATTAAATAATTTATGAACCTAATTTAAAAAATTTTATGAACCCAAAATATTTTATACGTTTTCCATTTCAAAAAAAAAAAAGTTTATACATTTACAAACATTTAAAAAACGTGAAAACGTATATAAAATTTCAAAAAGAGATGTTTTGAATTTTTTGACATTTTTTAAACTTAATTTTATGGCTTTTAAGATGTTTTTATGTTTCGAAATTGTTCCTTAAAAAAAATATTTAAGAAGTAAATTAGGTTTAATTAATGGTTTGATCTTTTGATTTTATTTTAAATATTTTTTGAAATACCTTAAAAAAAACCTTATTTTAGATATTGAAACAAGTTTTTAAACTCAATTTACATATTAGGAGAATTTTAGAAAATTTAGTAAAAAATTTATCATGAATTCTCTATTTACTTACAATTTATCATAACAAAATTGAATAAATTATCCAAGACTATCAAATCTCCTAAAATCACCATTTCAAAAAAGAAAAATCTTCTAAAATCAACAGATTTTTTTAAATAAAAAATATATCAAATTATTAGTGAAAACAACTACACGAAAGCCTTTCAAAAAAAAAAAAACTATACAAAACTCAACTTTCCATAATAAAACTTATGGGGTGTTTGGTGTGTAAGTTTGAGTTGAAATTGATAAGTTTAAATAGTAATTTTTGTTGACTTTTTCAGAAAAGACAAAAAACTTTTTCAGAAAAAGACAAAAATTGAGTTGATGGGTGTAAGTTTAAACTTACACCCCAAACAAGCCATTACTCTATTCTCGTTTCTAAACCATACTTTACAAAGATTTCGTCTTTTTTTTTTTTTTTGGGAAGATTGTTAGGTAAATAATTTACTTGTAATATATAGGTGGATTATCTCAAATTCAATAGGTTGTTTGGGCGAGGTATATGTATAATGTATTAGATCAAATCTTCTTTTCAATTTTTTTGTATCACAAACAATCAATAATATTATATCATATCATTTAAAAGATTTGAAATACTTTATAACTGATCTTCAAATCTTAAGAATTAATTTCATTTAATAACGAGTCAAAACACGCATGAATCGAAAAGCTATGTGGTGTCAAAAATATATATATATATATATATATATATTTATATATACACTCCACCCGCATGGGCAATGGGCAATGGGCAATGGGCAAATAAATAAATGGACCATGCTAAGCCCTACCTACACACCCGCAACAGTATACAGTTACGGTGACAAACTGACAACTACTACACGTGTCTTCTGTTTCAACTAACTCCCTCACCGCCCCTAATGCCCACCCTTTCCCGTTTTAGCAGTTTTTTCTGTTTCTGTTTCTCTCGTCCCCCTTCTCTGTTTCCCCCCATTACGTTCCCTCCAAATTCCCTCTACTACCAAACAGATATCCGTTACGTACGTAATAATATATACATAAATCCTGATCTCATCTTATCATATAATTATTCACACTTTCCAAATTTGGTTCATCGAACGGCTCAGATTGCCCTACAGATAACGGCCTTTCTGATATTCAATTTTCGTAACTTTTTTTTTTCTTTTTTTTGAATTTTTCAATTTTCGTAACTTGACCGCCATAGATCCGGAGTTGTAAGGTTACGTTGAAAAGATTATTTCAGCAATTTTCTACTAGGGAAATAATTAAAAAAAAAAAAAAGAGAGGCCGTTATTTTTTGAGAGTCAGTTATAACAAAATGAAAAAAATGAAAATCCCCACTTCATAAACCCGCGGTTTTTCCAAGATCATGCATGGAGATGGAGATATGTTTAACATTACAAACGCGTAAATTTAATTTAATTTTAAAAAAGAAAGAAAGGAAAAAGAAGAAAAACAGATAAAGAGAGTCGTTATATAAAAAGAGCGGTTTTGCAGTTCATGCCAACAACCCCTCTTCCTTCAAACCGTTGAATGAAACCACCGACTTTTCCTTTGCAAATAAATTTATAATTTTATAAACCGAAAAAACAAAACCCAAAACCCATATGAATAGTTTTGTTTCGCCATTGCACTTGAGAGAGAAAGAGGAGGGGAACAGAGTTATATATACGTTGTTATAGTGAGAGAGAGAGGTTTTCATTTCTCAACAATTAATTAAGAAGACAATGACGGGAGGTACGATAATGAACGGCGAAGATCGGATCAAAGGGTCGTGGAGCCCACAGGAGGACGCGGCTCTGAAAAAGCTGGTGGAGCAGCACGGCCCGCGGAACTGGTCACTCATCAGCGAAGGGATCCCGGGCCGCTCCGGCAAGTCGTGCCGCCTCAGGTGGTGTAATCAGCTGTCCCCAACCGTACAGCACCACCCCTTCACCCCCGCCGAGGACGCCATCATCATCCGAGCCCACTCCCTCCACGGCAACAAGTGGGCCACCATCGCCCGCCTCCTCCCCGGCCGCACCGACAACGGCATCAAGAACCACTGGAACTCCACCCTCCGCCGCCGCGGCGTCAAAAACCTGTCTCCTCCATCGTCGCCGTCGATTTCGTCCGAGACGGCGGCGGAGGCGGCCGAGCAGGAGGAGCAGAATTCGGAGCCGGCGATGAAGCGGCCGAGGATCGACGACGGGATCGAGACGTTGCTGACGCTATCTTTGCCGGGAGAGAACGTTGTGTCGGCGCCGGATCCGGTGCCGTCGACGGCGGAGAATGACGTGGGAATGAAGAGAGAAGAGGAAGGAGGAGGAGCGGTGGAGATGGAGGAGACGTGTTTGATTGCGCTCATGCAAAGGATGGTTGCTCAAGAGGTTAGGAATTACATTGATGGGTTACGGGCCAAAGATGGGCTGGAGTTTGGGCTTCAGTCTGAGGCCCACAAAGGTCCATATGATTAGGAGCACCTTTTGCTCTTTTTATTTTATTTTTTTATTTTTTTTGTGGTTTCTGTTCTGCTTATTTGTGGCTGACCAGTCCGAAAGCTCTTCGAGCTTGGAAGTCGAAATGAGAAGTTCAGATGAAGTAGCGAATGGTAGAGAATAATTCAGTTTAGTTCAAGTCTTAATATTAGAAAGGGAAAGGTATTTAAAAGTGACGCAAATTTAAAGACCAATAATAGGGCATAAAAAAATAATATTAAATCAATATAATATAAAATTAAATTAAATTAAATTTTGTTTTATGTTGATCAAGATTAGAAAATTTGTATTATGCAGATCTAGATGGAAAAAAAGATGGTTATTTAGGTGATTATCTCTTTCTTTTTTCTTTTTTTTTAAATCGATGATTTTTTTTTTTTTTTTTTTTTTTTGCTTTTTTAGTTATAAGAAGATATAAGAAGACATTTAAAAAGAGAAATTGTAGTAAATAATATTGTTACAAAATAATTAAAGTAAAACTAATTAGGTAAATAGAAAATTTATCAAGTAAACAACAAGTTGTTGAAAGAAATGAGGCAAAGAAATTAATAAATTGTTTAACTGTTATTTACTTCTTTCTTCCAATTAAAAACAATTAAAAACAATGGGATTATCAGGCCATTTGCGGTGGCATAGCATGCCAATCGATGTGAAATTTCAATAGACAAGGTAAAAAGAGGTAAATAGCAAATTTTTTTTTACAAGTCCTTATGATAAAAAAAAAAACATATTTTTTAATAAAGTTGAGGTAAATGTAATAATTTATTTGCGGAATATATTTACCGCAAAATTACCTTATAAATATTCTCGTAAATAAAAAATTATTTCAAGTAAATAAGTAAATTTTTTGAAAAAATAGCAACTGATTAAAGTCAATCGTCTCAATGATAGATTACATCCCGCATCTTTCATAGGCAGCAAATAAAATAGTTTGTTCGATCTGAAACTTGGGGAAATTGGCGCCCCCTAGAGGCGAAAAGGAGAGGTCAAGAATTGACAAGGATAAAAATAAAAAATCTGCACAAGCATTCCTATAAGATTTAAGCTCAAGCAACTTGATAGAGCTCAACACAACACAAATAGACTGACATCTGCTGATCAACATTTCATCATTTGCTAAAAGATTTCCTATACGAAACTGGAAAGAATGATAAAATGATAAAATCCATTCCGCGTGAGAAATGAACAAATACACAGCTATATAACAAGTGAACTTTCAAGGGATTACGAATCTCCTGATCAACATTCGATACACAAACTACGAGAACAAGATGACGCTAACAGCCATTCTGGTAAAAAAAAAAAAAAGGAAAAAATTGCATCCCTTACAAATGAACACATCCAACTTGATGGGTGTACAGTGTAACACGAAAATACGACTTATTTTTTACCCTTAAGTACTACTGACAGGAAATCCTCCTCTGTAATAAAAATTAAACGATGATTCCTATGCAAGCTAATTTACCTGATACATTCTATCAGTTTTCAATTTAAACTGCTAATTGATCAGGAAAATAAAAAATTTAAAACCAAGACAATGTTCTAATTGTTAGTCAAATTTTTCAGAAGAATCGCTGGGAAAAAAAATTACGCACAGAAAAGCTGAGTACCATTCATTCCAATCGCAACAAAACACAAATACCAAAACCCCATTAAACAAAACCATAAGAGAACCATGAAAATCAAAAGAACAGGCTAGATAGTTGAAGAAAACGGTTTCAATATCTCATAATGATAATGACAATAATAATAAGGTCTACAAACAGACTGAAATTAAAAGAAACTTGTCCGACTAGAAAACCACTATTACTCTTTAATCGGTACTAATTAGGCAACGAGAACAGTCAAAACAAACGAGAGATTAAAGGAAAACAGACGCTGATTCATTATTAGAAGAACTACTTGGATCTCTGTCTCATCTTTCGGCGCTTTCTCTTCAACCTCCTCATACGCTTCTTCTTCCACTATTAAACCCCAAAAAACAAAACAAAACAAAACAA
>CM076594.1:5782500-5937500 GCA_038430175.1 Ficus hirta | reverse complement strand
TGTGTGCATATATATACACATATATAAATGGCTAAGAGAGAAACGACGGTGCGTTTTGCGTCGGCGGCGGTGGCATTTTTCAGGTGAAAGAAGATTTTCTTTTTGGTGCTTTGGCTGCTGCTTGGCTTGGCAGGGAGATATCTTTAAGAATGATCTAGTGAGATATTATTGTGCGAAGAGGGACAAGCTTGGGACACTCGCGGGTAAAGCGCGTGTTTGGTGGTGTTCAATTACAGCCGTTGGATCTGAATTTTACCTATGATTTGGAGTTTGGTGAATATTCGCGTATTCGGCAATCCCCTTGGGTGAATTATTCTGTGGACCCACAAAGCTTGGACCGCGTTGATATTTTATTAATTTATTAATTAATTTATTTGTCTTTTACACTTTGCCTTTAAGACAGGTTTATTGCAAAACGTGTCGCTTCAACCAGTGGTTAGAAAGAAAAAAAAAAGCATTTCAAAAAAAAAAAAAAAAAGGATAATTATCCCCTTTTTTTTTTTTTTGGCTCGGACCGAGACAAAAGGAATGCTTTAAATTTGCATTGATCTTAACGAAGGTAAGTTACATAAAATATTTCCTCAACTCAAAATTTTGAGTTAATGCATGACAACGATCGTACGTTTAAATTCTTACGTTTTAAAATAACTAGTTTATAATTAACACGTGTTAGTAAGTAACTGTTAAGTTTGTTAACTTTTATCTTAAAAATATTTATAAAAAAAATATTTTAAAAGGAAACAAAATTAAAAAAGAATGAGTATAGTTTTAGCAGGAAAAAATCTAACAAAATTATCAATATTGATATAGGAAATGTTTGCATAATAATTAAACAAAATTATTATATAGAAAATTAAATGTGAGATTGAGAAAGACAGTTCTGGACCAAAATTTTTTTTAAACATGAATTTCATTAAATTTAATAATAAGATACAAAAAGATAAAATATAACAAATGACCTCGTATTATGTGAGACAAAACTTTTCAATAAGAACGTATGCTTGAGGCCCGATAACAGATACATACCTCGGCACATTAAAATCGAGCATTTGTAAGACTCTTTTTGATAAAACTTCGACAATCAATAGAATATCCCGATCGATCGAGGGCCAAGACTCAGTAGCACTAGAGCCACCACTAACTCCGTATATAAGCAATTCTAGCAGTACCAAAAAAATACCAAGACTCAAATCTGGCGGACAAACAATTAACGCGGAAGGTGGGGAGATCACCTTCAATGTTAGAATTAATAAACTGAAACACAACATCCAGATTAAAGACGACGAAGATATTGCTATTATTACACACAAAGCTACAAACAAAAAAACAAAAAAACCAATCCCATAGAAAGAGTCTTTGCTGAAAACAAGATCCACGTTGTTGAGGGAAACTAGATTGTCGAAGCCGAGCCGCTGCAGGACCTCTTCATCTTGCTCCTTCCCGCAACGCCGATCCTCCTTTAACGGGTTCCTCTTTTTCAAAACTCTCACCATATGATTTTCACGACCATCTCTAGGGCCGACCAGAAACCAGAGACAGTCCAAGAAGAAAATAATTGAAAAAATCCTAAGAGAAGAAAACAATTAAAAAATCATAACTCTCACTTGTTAGAGTTGGGAAATGCATACTCTCATGGTTACTACTGGAATCCCACCCCAAGAGAAGAAAACAATTGAAAAATTCTAACTCTCACGTGTTAAAGAAAGAATAAAATAAAGAGATTTGGGACCATTTTCTGAGGTTCAAAGAATGAGTAAAGTTTTAAGAGGAAAAAATCTCACAAAATTATCAATATTGATAGAGGAAATGCATGTTTGAATAATATTTAAACAAAATTATTATATAGAAAATTAAATGTGAGATTGAGAAATACAATTCATGACCATTTTCTTTTTCCTTTTTTTTTTTGAAACAAGAATTTCATTACATTTAATAAAAAGATATAAAGATATAAAACATAACAAATGACCCCTTATTATGTGAGACAAGACCTTTCAATAAGAACGGATCAATCAGTAAATCTGATGATGCTCAAAGGGAAATATATATACTTGAGACCCAATAACGGGTACATATCTCGGCATACTAATATCGAGCATATATAAGGCTCTTTTTGAGAAAACTCGAACAATCGATAGAATATTCCGATCGATCAAGAACCAAGACTCAATAGCATTAGGGCTACCACTAACTCTGCATATAAACAATTTTAGCGGTACCAAAATAATACCAAGACTCAGATCTGACGGACAAATAATCAACACGGAAGATGGGGAGACCACCTTCAGCATTATAATTAACAAATTAAAACATAATATCCAGATAAAAAACGGTGAAGACATCACCATTATTACACACAAAACTACAAACTAAAAAACAAAAAGACCGATCACATAGAAAGAGTCTTTGTCGAAAACAAGATCCACGTCGTCGAGAAAAACTAGGTTGCCGTAGCCAAGCCGCTGCAGGACCTCTTCGTCTTGCTCCTTCCCGCAACACCGATCCTCCTTTAATGAGCACGTCTCTTTTAAAACTCTCACTATATGATTCTCACATCCATCCCTAGGGCCGGAAAACCAGAGACAGTCCAAAGGTTGCTACTGGAATCTGACCCCAAAAGAAGAAAACAATTGAAAAATCATAACTCTCACGCGTTAGAGAAAGAATAGAAGAGAGAGATTCGGGACATTTTTCTGAGGTTCAAAGAATGAGAAAAGTTTTAAGAGGAAAAAATCTCACAAAATTATCAATATTGATAGAGGAAATGCATGTTTGAATAATATTTAAACAAAATTATTATATAGAAAATTAAATGTGAGATTGAGAAATACAATTTGGGACCATTTTCTGAGGTTCTTGTACCATTACAAAGTTATTGTAATCGTTTTCTTCAAAGTCATCTTCCAAAGACCAAATGACCTTGAAAAAGTTAGAGAATGCATTTATTATTATTCTTGTTATTGTTATTTTTTGTGGGATTGGAGAATTGTTTTAACACTGTAAAAAAAAAAAAAAAAAGAATTATTTTAAAATGACATAAATGAGCGTTATCCAAACACAAACTAATTTTTAATCATTTTATAAGGAATAGCGCACGCACCCACTCAAGAGGAAACCTTTAGTTTATCTCTCTCTCTCAAACGAAACCTATAACCACCAAAGAGGAATCCACGCAATGTTTTAGTTTTTACCTTACTATATTCATCTTCGGTTACAACTACTCACACTTCTCTGAACTAGTAACCCTTTTTTTCTATCCAAAGAGTGCATTTTAATTTATTTGACAACTTTGCAACTCCACCACTTGTTTTGTCACAATTTGTTTGAATGCAAGGATTTCATAACAATTTCAAATTCGAGTATTAATCGATCATTCCTAAAAGTAAGATAATAAGATGATTTCGCGTTATAAAGTCGAAATCCGAGTGGTCATTTTTACAATTTACCATTATTTTAATCATTAATTTTGTTTATAACGATAGTTATGAAAAACAAATATTTGATTCTATCCATCCTAAGATACAATACGAAATCTCAAAACATGTTCCATAATTCTAATAAAGTGAATATGGTGTGATTCCTAATGGCAATTACACTAGAGATCTTAAAGTTAAATTTCTTACCAGTAAATTCAATTAACAAAAAAAGGGGATTAATTAATGGTCTTTATATTTATATTATTATCATAGCTTTCTCTCTCCGAAAAGAAAAACATAATATCTTTCCTAATTTAATAAATATAGGATTATAACGATTATCCGATCCTCCTCTAAACCTTTATTCCATTCCATATTCGTTCATTTAATAAGAGTAAAATTGTCTAAAGAAGTGTAAAGTTCACTAGGCTGAATTAAAATCCATAGTTAACAAAAGTCGTCTTAGGATTAGGCGGCCTCTTAGATAGTGACTACACGATTTGGAAAGAGGAACAAATGTTAGCTGCCCTTGTCCCGAGTAGCAATTCCTTTTTAGGCGGGGATGAGGATAGAGATGAGATAGTTTTGAAGACCGGAAATGAAGATGGTTTTAAGGATAAGAGATGGGGATGGAAAAGCAATCTCTATTTCATCCCACCCCGTCCCATCTTATCCCGTCGTCATCTCTAAAGAGAGTTTGCTTGCATTTTAACTACAAATAGCAAAACTATTTACAATCTGTAGTCCTCCAAAATTTTAGATTAATTGCAGTTTTTCTATTGGATTTAAAAATAATAAAAAAAAAGAAATTGGTTATATCCTAAATTTGTCTTTTAGTATACACTTACGTTTTAAATTTAAAATATTAAGTCTCCGTTTGGTAAGTTAATTGGAGATGAAATTTTTAAGTTGGAATTAGTGTACTTTTTAAAAACTAGTTATAATTTTTGTTGACTTTTTAGAAAAATATAAATATTAAGATGAAAAAGTACAATTTAATTATAGTTAAACTTAAACCCCAAACAAAACATAAATTAACCAAACTTCAACCATATTATTGTCTAAATTCATAATTCAATAAACCGTATTAATAAATGAATTAACCTCGATTACATATTTAGTTCCCTTAATTAAAAAAAAAGATAAATTCAAATTAAAAAAGTGAAACAGAGAAAAATAGTAAAAGACAAAATAATTGCACAATTATCTTAATCCAAAATTTTGATTTTTACTTAAAAAGAAAAAAAAATCCGATTCCGTCATTTTGCTTGGTAAATTTTTTTAGGTAAGATACTGCACTATCACTCTATATATTTATTGAAAAAGACGAGAAAAGGCACGCACATATATATAAAATTATATATATGTATATGCTGTGGCTGCAAAGCATTAATTAATAGCACCAATCTCAGAATATGTGTGTGTATACACATATCGTAGAAATATCCTGCAGCATCCACATAATAATACAATGTAGAGTGCTTTTTATTTGTCAATTTGTTGCCAAAATCTATGAAATTGCTAAAATATCTGGCAGTTGTGGTGCCACTTCTTTCTTGTATTCTTGTTGGCTAGCAACTCATGTGTCTTCCCTGTTTGAACCTCATACAAAGTTAATTTAGTTTTAACTGTGAAGTTCGTGATCACTTCCGTGTCATTAAGTTAGTGGTGGGATAATGTTGAAAAAGAATCTTTATATATATATATATATATATATATTTATACACACATTATAAAGGAAGGAAAATGTTGTAGGCAACAAATAGTGCTACTTATTTTCTACAAATTAAAATAAATAAACGAAACACAAATTATTTGTGCTATCAAAAGGACGAAGGGCCAGGTTGAAGACAACACACACACACACACACATATATATATATATATATATATAACCCCATTTCTAGTTAATGTTTTTTCAACCTAATTGTCTTTTAATATGGTAGTGTCGTACACATTGAGGCGTATCATGATTATCTTAATTGGAGACCTATTGGTCACTGCAAACTTTATTTCTTTTGTAGGGAAAAAAGACAACCTTTTTTTATGCAATTTTTTTTTTTAAACTTCTTTTATTCTTAATGTAAAGTTAAAAAAGAAAAGCATGTCCCTTTTCAAAGAGTGGGATATGAGACTTTACATGGATAATATATATATATATATATATATATATATATATATAACTTCTTGTTTAATACATACTAGAACCAAAACAGCTTTAGTTATATATGCATATCAAACTCTTAAGCATCCGTTTAGATCGTTAATTAGAGTTTAAATTTTTAAATTTAAATTGATTAATTTTTTAAAAATTAATTATAATTTTTATTGATTTCTCAAAAAAAAAATCTAATAAAAAAATAAAATTTAACTAATATGTCAAATAAATCCTAAATTATTTATACATGATTCACAGAAGAATCAAACTGTTAAATCAGAGGACCGTGTTCTCAAACTCAACACTAGAAACATCCAAATGCTTCCCTTGTCTTTTAGTAATCGTGATATCTCTGTCAATTCAATGGAAAAAAGCTGCAAGTAGCAAGAAAAAGTTTACACTACAGATATACACACACACACGCACATATATATATCTAATATATACACAAACTTCAATATCCGGACGCAAGTAATAACTAAATTTAAAAAAAAAATGTTATTTTCGCAGCCCTTGAGGCCCCAACCCAATAATTTACGAGATTCCAAGCTTAGTACTTATCAAATAATTATCATCAATAGGAGGCAACCAACAAAAGAAAAATATCGTAACTTTCATATGATAAAAAACTTTCACGTACGAACGCCTTGACATACAGTCAGCCACGCATCAAACAAAAATAGTAGCTAGTTATTATTTTATATATATATATATATATATATAAGTAGCTAGTGGGCGAAAAGCCTAATATATATGTATATCCTGCATCAATTTATAGGGAAAAAAACAAAATAAAAAAATATCCTGAAATTGCAAAAAAAAAAAAAAAATCTTGTTCTATAACATATCCATTATGAATGGGAAAATGGGAATGTCATTGGAAAAAGAAAAAAATCGTAACCATGGAACATAAATATTATAGGAAAATCGTAGTGAATAGCATTTTTATGAAAATAATTGAAGTAAATAATAAGGTTTTAAAATATTTAATATAACAAATTAATTAGGTAAACGAAAAATTTACCTGATAAATTAATAAAAAATTACTAAATAAATTATATATATAATATATAAATAAATCATTTACCTAATAAATCTATTAAGTATTATAATTATTTTAAAAACATATTATTTAATTTAATTATTTTATATTGTTTAGTTCTTTCTCCCTTATGTATAAGCACAAGTAGCGATGCTATATGGGCTGTGTAACAGGATATGCTCAAGTGAATAAATTAGGCCCAATCCCGGACACTTGTTTTTAGTCTTGTTAATTGTTTTGCACTAACAGCACTTCCTGTGATGTGTTTTGAGTTTCATCTTTTCTTCATACCGTAAAAACGCAATCTTACCATTGAATTGGAGGGAAGTGGCATCAACTTCACATCTAAGGGGGAGATTCGGCGGTACTGGCATGCCGAGAGAGGAGATCATGGAGCCAAGAGGGGAGAGGAGGTCGGTGTCGGTGTCGGTATCGATATCGGTGTCGGTATCGATATCGGTGTCAGTGTAGCGTAGGGAGGGAGGGATAGAGGGAGGGAGGGAGGGAATGGGCATTGAGTGGAGAGGGGAGATCGGCATCACATGGGGAAAGGAGATCAATCGATAAAGAAAGAAGAGAGGGGAAGAGAGAGAGAGAGAGACGAAACTTTAGATGTTTTTATCATTTTTATGTTGTTGAAACGGGTCTATAACAAACATTCTTATATAAATGATGGGGCATCTATTGACATCCATCTATCTACTTTTCTCATCCCTTTCTTAAATTATTCACAAATTAAAAATTTAGATGTTCCTTCTTATTATTAAAAAAAAAACTCTACAATTTAATTCTACTTTTCATATCTTTTTGTACTCACCAATAAATAAATAACTCCTATTTTTTTAAACAATCACTTCTTCTTCTTCTCTTCTTATATCTTGTAATTTTGTCTTTTCCCAAACAACTATTTTCACAAGAAAATGACGAACAATAACTGACAATACATATATATAACAACAATATTAATATATATATATATCTACTACATTAAAAAAAACATAAAATATAAATATAAAACTGCAACTTTATTAGTTTCATTAAATCTTATTTCAAAAAAAAAAATCATTGAATTTCTAAATAAAAAAAAGTCAAAAAATAAGAAAAATAGTAAATGAGAAAAAAATGATTGTTTAAAAAAATGAGGTTATTTGTAGGTTGGTGGGTGAAAAAGTATTAAAAATAGAATTAAATTATAGGAATTATTGTGAAATAATAAGAGTGGTGTAATAAATAAGAATGAATATTTAAATTTTAATTGGTAGATAATTTAAGAAATTAGTAAAAAAATTAGATTTAGATGTGTCAATAAACGTTTTCATAAACGATTTATGGGAGAACCAATCTAATATCAAAGCCATATTTTTACAAAACTTATTCCAATAAATTAGTCTTAAATTAACTAATTGCCACAAGAGCCCAAATCTACCTTTTTCCAACTAGCCATGGCACGATCCGCTTCTTATCCATGCATGCTGTGTTGTATCAACACTCAAGTCCCAAACGATTGGTTCAGCACTACTTGTCATTCCCCATTACGAGCCGTGTTCGAATTGCTAACCCACATGGCCGATTGTCGAACATTGACCCATTACGATGGATAGATTTTCAAAAAGTGTATTAAAAAAAAAAAAAATCCTTTTAGATTCGTCCGCAAAGTTTGAAACTTAAAATATGTTCATACAAATAATTTGCTCCAACATACATAACCAAGGTTTCATAATCAATTCACATAAAAATATGATATATTGGGATGATTGGATCGCAAACTCATTTTCAAAATGAAAAGTTTCTTATTTGAAATAAGAAAGTTTTTTCATTTTGAAAATGAGATGGCGTTTAGATGTGTAAAAAAATTGTGAAATGATATTTGAATAGTGAATTAAAAATTTTAGTATGAGATAGAGTTTTCTTTTTTAAGAGGCTATAAGAGAAGAGCTCAAACTTAGTTGTCAAAAGATTTTTGAAGTTCATTTTGAAAATGGATATGCTCTATAATGAATATTTAATTCAAATTCATACTAACTTTTACAAATTTGATTTCCTTAAGAAAATGATTCAAATGTAAAAAAAAAAAAAAAAAAAAAATAGAAATTAAGATTGATTAGACAGATTAATATCGCTCGCGCACATGACATCCCGAAGATTCTAAGAGTATGCTTGTCAAATAAACATCAAAAACTAAATTAAAAATATTTGTGATCCTGTTTGAACTATTGAAATAGCTAATATTGTACTCAAACAAAACAGACGTTTGAATTGGCCACAAGTATAATAAAACTATGTGAAGTTTTTAACTATCTCCAAACAATTCAACTCATCAAATTTAAAATTTTCTCTTTTTAGAAGTTTACCACTCTAATTTTTTTACCTTCACACTATTATTTGAATGTTATCTTTAACAAAAAAAAAAAAAAAAAAAATCATTTGAAGGCACAATCTAAAGTCCACGTTTGAATTCCAAACATTCAAACTGAATAATCATTCGAGTGCGATTCCATGATCCAAATAGGTCAAAATCAATTCAATATGAGAGTTTTTTTTAAATAGTTGTTTGAAAGGGATGAACTATTTAACATAATACAAATGACTAGAAAATAAAAAAAAAATTGTTTAAATTAGAATCTTTATGAGTTTTCCAGCTTTTCCTTTTCGAACATATGTGCCAATTAACGTATATAGGCTTAACTACGACACTTTTCTTTTGTAATTATTCTTGTGGATGTAATCTCAAATTCTACTAGATAATCGACGTTGGATAACAAAAAAGCCAAAGAAAACAACGTCTAAACACATGAACAGCTGTCTTATCATATACATAAATACCTCGTATATATATAAGCGCGAGAAACTGGAAATTAGAAATGATGGATTTTGTCCCCAACTAGAACAAAAATTTGTTGGGTTATTTAGATAGATGTCCAAATTAGAGGTATTGATCTGAAATATGTTTATTTTTCTTTTTAATTACATAAATGTCTAAAATAGTAATTATAAAGATAATTTTACTTTTCATAAAGAATGAAGAATTAACAAATAAAGAAATTATGAAAAAAGCAACCCAAAAAAAAAAAAAAAAGAATCTAAGATGTTTATCAAATAGGGCTAAAATTGATTTAATGAAATTGTAAAAAGAATTGATAGAAAAGAAAATTTTAAATTTTTTTTTTGATTTATTGCAAAGAATGTGTAAATATTCATAAGGAACCAAAAAAGAGAATAGTTTCTCAAAATCAAATTTCACATTAATGAGAAAAAGCTAAATAAAGAAAAAAAAATCTCAAAAAAAATATTTCATATAATAAATTTGTCTTTATCATAAAAATATGTTCGATTTCATTTATACTAATTTATATAAATAATAATATTTTTCATAAAGAATTTGATTTCATTTATTATGTTATTCTTCAGTTTGTTTGGTTTAGACATAAATGAAAACTCTTTAATTTATAGTGGATTACATAAACAAATAGGTTTTTTCATAAAGAATTCATTGATTTTTTATATGAAAAATATGAATATTTATCAATCTTTATCGTTAATACTTTGTGTTTTGCTTATTATTTAGTATGACCCATCATTTTTATATTAAATATTTTATATTTATTATAATTACTTTGATGTTTATAACTAATTTTGATTTATTAAAAACTATTCACATTTATCAACAAAAAATACTCATCATTAAAATCAAAAAACAAAAAAAAGGAAAATAAAAGAATCTGCATAAAAATAAAATGATGTCAATTATAGTAAAATGATAAAATATGTACTATAAACATTTATTTCTTAAAAAATAAACATATACTTAATATTATTGAAAAATTGACATATTTAAAAACGAGACTTTAAAAATAGACCTTTTGTGTAATTATTTCAAAAAAATTTTTGGTTGCAAAATTTATATGTTAGACCACAACATATTATTTGTATCCCAGATTCAAAATCATAAAAAGAAGTGCAAACACTAATAATACAATTAAATGTCCATGAACTTCAACATTGAAGTAGTATTCTATATGCTTTAAACTATCTCCAATATATTCAACCAGAAAAAAAAAAAAAAAAAAATCTAATGTATCAACACTAAGACTCTATTTAAATTACAACATTATCCCACTTCTACTAGAATTGTTTTGTTCAAAAATAACTTTGACTAGAATTTTTAATCACAATATATTTTTTTAACATTTTAATCACAACATTTTTGTGTGACTAAATATCACTTGTAATCACAAGATTGTAACTAATCTGCATTCAATCTCAAATTTTTTTTGTGACTAAAACTTTTACCACAAAATTTTTAGTAAAAGAGTGACTTAAAAAAAAAAATTTTCCTGTGACTTAAATTTTATCAGAACAACAATCTGTGACTAATTATAAATTAATGTTATGAATAAAATAACTTAATTTTTTGGGTAGTACAAGCAAACCTTCTTTTAGAAGGGGAGATAATATGGAGAGATTGGACAAGTATTAAATAAAGCATAATTGAATTAGAAAATAAAGAAAGCTAGAAATATATGAACACCTTCTTCAATAAGTACTAGATGCAAGGGCAGGGGGGAAAAGTTGGTCTCTATATAGTGACCGTTTAATTTTATTATGTTCTTAATTAGTTAATTGGTTAGTTTCCTTCACAAGAGAGGTAATAAACTTGATATATATATATATATATATATATATATCATAATGCAATTAGATCATGAATTAAGCTTCACCTAATATAAATCACTTCCTCAATTCAAGTGAGATCAAAACTAAAATTCTTCCAACAATTTTGAGACTGTCCCCTCCAATCTATTCCCTTCTCTAATCCTTCTTCTCAAACAGTCAGTAGTAATATATACAGTCTTAGAAGCCCTAAACTAGTTTCCCCATGTCCCTCTAGTCTTTCAACTTTTTGATCCTCCTGCCAAACATGCCCTACAAGACTCCATAGTAAACAATAATAGATTCCAAAGATTCACAATTCAACACCAATTTCAAAGAACAATTTCAACTGGTCATTTAATAGGAGATTTGTTGCCACAAAATTTATGAAGTGGCCCAATTTTATGGATCCTTCAACTACACACTATTATGCTAGTATACGTCAAATATATATATAACTTTCTCTTACGATGATCATCGACACAAACCATCTAAATAAAAAGGACTACGAAATCAAACCCGTCATTATAATAATTCCAGGGACTAATTTTGTAAAGCCAACAGGACCAACTTAGCACATATTATACTAACTTGGGAACCAAAATGCTATAGCTAGTTGGCATATATGGCTCAAAAGATTGCATCGTTAATAAAAAGATAATTACTACTACTAATTATAACAATGAAACAACTCAATACCACGTAAGTTGGTACTAATTAGCGTTAGTATCCCTGTACACTACTCTATACAAAAAGGTTTTGTATATATAGATATATAGCAATAAAGATGCTCTCCGAAGCAATAATTTAATATCCTAATTCTTCATATGTCTCAACTTATTGCCAAGATATAACTAAGCTCCTTTCAAAGGGGAAAAAAAAAAAATTGAAGTAGAGTTCGCAAGTTTTCAAGGAAATATTATCCGTTCCAACAAGGCATACAATATTGCGCTGATACTCTAAATCTAAATATGCATGTAGAACTTAAAAATTAGAAAATCTGTGTACATGTGTATGTATACACACACACACACATATGTATATGTGTGTATGTGTGTGTGTGTAATTACATTCGAAACATTATTCAACACAATCTCTTAGAACTATTCACTGATTAATTTTGTACAATGGCTTCCCTAAAATGACATCGTTATAAGAAAACTCAATGAGGTTATGATTATGACACTTGAATACATAAAATATATCCATATAGTTCATACTTACACACCACACACACACATAAAAATATGTTTAAATATATATATATATATATATATATATAACCGAGATGAAAAGAAGAGAGTCGAAATTGTTTGAAAACTGCTACATATCACATAAACGGATTTATAAATTAATTACCATTTCCAGAGACACAGTACGTAGATCTGTTATTTCTTTCTTTGGATTCTTTCTTTCTTCTCTCTCTAGTTCTTTCTTTCTTTTGTGAGAAATACCCCTTGATCTAATAAACAGAAAGGGGAAAAAATAGGACATTTTCATAACAATTATATATATGAATACTGAAATACTCTTCTAAGTTAAAAAAAAAATGAAATACCATCTTTTTTGGAGGGTAAATTGAATTCGGATATCGGATATAAATTATTTTAGTGGAATTCAGATACAAATTATAAACAAGCAGAAGTAATTGGAAATTAAGATCCAAAACTTAAAAAGAAGGCCTGCCAAATTATTTGCATGTTTAAAATTAAATTGAAGAAGAACAAAGATTGAGGCTTTAATTTGGGAAAATCGAAGAGATACTCTCACATTATATTTAAAATTAAAAAAAAAACACAAAATTTTCAACAAAAATTGCTTAATTTCTTTAGTGATCAAAGCAGTATCTAAATACCTAAAATAATTTATAGAAAATCTGTATTAAAATAAATAAATAAAAACCCCTTGCGACGAAATCTTCGTTACCTTAAAGGATACCATACGGCTTGAGATCGATCTCGTTCACATCCTCAAAAGGGTATTTATATAACACATGTAAGATCAGAATCTCACTTCATCATTGAGGCCAGTTCTCTCTCTATCTGGTAATCTTCTTTCAAAAGTGGCATATTCCAAACCCCACTGGTAAAAATCTTGTAAATTCATATAATTTGTTATGAGTTTTCGACTCAGATTTGAGAAAAACTCCCTCCAGAACTTGCATGCAAAGCCTGTCTATATATATATATATGTTGAAGAATTCATGTTATCAATGAATAAAGGCTGGCTGTAGAGAAGAACCCTAACTCATGAATGCGCATATATCAATCAAATCCTTTGAAATCAAACGCAAGAGGGTCACCGTAGTCCCAAATACTCGGCGGACACTCCACGTCATTCATCAACGGCCACATCATTGGCGACACCGGCCCCACCGCCCCCACCGGATCCGGAACTATCGGTGCAACCATCCCCGCCTGCGTGCAAAGCGACAAGCTCGAGTCCACCGCCCCCGCCAAAGTATTCACCTCCAGATGATGATCATGATCAACATCGTACACATGATAATCCTGAACCGTCTGATCATCATGATCTAGCACTTGCTGCTGATGATGCTGCTGCACTACTTGCTCGTGTAACAATTGGCCGTACTGATGCTGCTGATGATGATCTTCACTAGAAGGGACGTAATTCGGGACGTACGAGGTTGTCGCGGTGGTGGTAGAAGAAGTGGTATTAGAACTGGTATTATGGTACGAAATATTATACTGTTGCACTGGATTATGCACTACCGTACCGACAGTACTAGGATGAGTGTAAACCCCGACAGCGGCGGACCCGTACGGAACGAATCCGGAAGCGGCGGTGAGGAACGGGAGCGGCTGGACATGAACGGCGGCGGCGGAGGAGGAGGGGTAGGTGGCGGTGAGGGTGAAAGCGGAGGGACGGGGGAGGAGAGGACGGAGGCTTTGGGTGGAGGAGGAAGAGGAGGAAGAAGAGGAGGAGCCGCGAGACGAGGACTGGGAGGAGGAGGCGGAGGGCTGGAGGTTGAGCTGAGCTCGGGAGCCGTAGAGGATGATGGCGGCGCGGTCGTAGGCTCGGGCGGCGTCCTCGGCGGTGGCGAAGGTGCCGAGCCACTTGCGCGTCCGCTTCCTGGGCTCCCGGATCTCGGCCACCCATTTCCCCCAGCTCCGCTGCCGCACCCCCCGGTACCGGAACTTGCTGTTGTCCGGGCCTCCTTTGCCCTTCCCTTTTCTTGTGGCGGTGGGTTTGGTCGGAGAAGAAGGTGGTGGTGGAGGACGAGGAGGAGGAGGAGGAGGAGAAGAGTCGGTGGTGATGGGAGATGAAGTAGTGTTTTGGGGGTGAGTATTTTGGTGGTGGTGAGGATCAGATGGGCCGTCGTCCATAGGGGTAAGTGTAGGTGGGAACTTTAAAAGGTCAACAAAAAAAAAAAAATGGTTGGTGTTGGTGTGTGTGAGACTGTGTGTGGTTGGAAAAGAGGGACACGCCGTGGCCTCGTTCAGTGTTTTTTCTTTTTCGAACGAGTAGTCATGAAATTATGGAGAGAGGGTAGCGGTTGGTTTTGAATTTGCGTTCTTTGTCAATGGTTGAGGAGGGCGGTGAGTTACTCTCCTCTTTATATATCTATATATCTATATATGTATATATTTTTGCTTTTTACAGAGAGAGAAAGAGAAAAGGATCAGAGAGAGGCAGTGATTGCTGTGCTATGAAGAAACAGACATTGCTCAGCCAGTGCATAGTGCTTACAGGGGTTTTGGAATTTGGAACATTAAATCAATTATTTTGAACTTCTTCCTTTTTTTTTTTTTAGTTGTTGGGTTGCTTTATTAAATTACAGAGATTTTTGAATGCTTTATTTTGGGTAATTCTGTATAATTACCTGCCTAACTTCTTTCAGGTGTAAAAAGAAAAAAGAAAAAAAAGCTTTCAACTATTTTTTTTTTTTACTTTTCCTAGCTAGGGTTTTGGAGGAACCATTAGTTTTGAATCACTTTCCGAATGTTTTATTGTATCATCTTAGCTAATGTTCCAAATGTACGTAACATTAACGCAAGACTATCATGCGTAGTCTAATGACACGGAAAAGAGTTGGGAAGGATTTTAAATGGAGAGTTTTGAGTTCCAATCTCACGTAATTGTAATTTTATTTCTTAAAAACATAAGAAAAATATTAGGAATATTAATATTATTCTTAATTGTTAAGTACCAATAGCATGATTTATCATTTTTTCATTAGAATATAAATTGTTTGTGTCTATTTATTAATAAAAAATGACAACTCTATGTCGTCTGAAAAATTAATTTTAATAATAATAATAATAAAATATGGATATATAAGCAAGTTTTTTATGTATTATTTATTTTCTCTTTTCTTGCTTTTTGATTCTTACAATAAGGTTGAAATATAGACTGTAGACAACTTGATTCTTGGCCTGCAATGTCATATATATGTGCCATACAAAAGGTCGCACACATATTTATAGCACACAATATTTGTCAGCAGTTGATAATACCAAAAAAACAAAATTGTCAGTGTTTCGAAACAAAGCAAGGAAGGGCTTTTTTCCTCTCAGGATTAATAGAGAGGAAGTTATATATTGGGAGGATTCGAATATTTGCCATGTTATGCAAATAAAGTAATATTTTTAAATAATATTATTCATCTGGGTTGGTGCAATAATTTCGGCGCCTTCATCAGCTAGAACCCCGAGATGCCTCTCTGCGATATGCTGTAGATTTCTGATCTGGACCCCCCAAATTCTTTGGTTCCATTACTAATCGCTCACTTCTCAAACAAGTTGCTTCGTCAAGAAGGTATACATATATATATATATATATATATATATACATATATGCATATATGTGACCCCGGCAGGCACAAACCTATCACCTAATTTTTCTTTTTATTCTGTATACAATCTTATTAATAACAAATAAGATTACAATTATATAAGATCGAGCCCCATCCTCAATCCCTTTCCCACGTCAATAAATTATCGAAGGTTCACAGCCAACTTATCAACTTATTATTAATGCATCTATAACTAGACAATTCTTTCCTTTTTATCGAAGATTCGAGTGCTGATCAGTTGCACTCATGGAGCCATCCTAATGTTCGATGTAGAGTACTTGGAATTATGTCCCTATATATCATTACTTGGAATTATGTCCCTATATATCATTATTGTTAATATATTCGGTTAGGTTAAGATGATATCCTACTCATCGAGGGATAGGGTTTGTCTGTAGGGCATTCAACGAACATTCTTGTTAGTATCTGCGGAGTCTCTTTAATAACGTTCAAGGAGTATGCTAATGCTGGCCACCTCATTTCTAGACTTTGTTTTTAGCAAAAGAAAAAAAAAAAAAAAAAGAAGAAGGAAAGAATGTTATTTTTAATAGCTGAAAAGGAAAGAATTGTCTATTGCTGGAAATGTTTGTGTATATTGGTTTTTTTTTTTTTCTTTTTTTTGGTTGTTGCTAGAATTGTGTATTGGTATTTGAAGAATGTTTGTACGTTTTTAAAACTGGACCTCATTGAATATGTACAGATAGTTCATCAACTAAATTTAATAATTTGTACCGGAAATTGGAACCCCAATACACACTTTTTCTTTTTTTTTTTTTTTTTTTTTCCAGATATGGACGATTGCATTCTTTTCAATGAAATTCCTTTTTTTTTTTTTGTTCATATCAGCCTTCTACCAGATTTTAAAAAAGCTTTATATATTTTTCTTTTCATATTGAAGTGTTATTATTTCATTTTCTTTTGAATGAAATTTTATATACATGATCTCACCTCCACTTGTTGCTAGGGATATTAGGTGATTCAGTTTTTTCTTTTTTTGCTCGATATTTTAGGTGATTCAGATTGAGAAGGCCAAAATCGACATCACCAGTGGATTGTTGTGGTCGATTTTGGGTTAAGGTGGGCAGATTGTGTGCTTAACATGATCTCACCTCCATCAACTTGACATGATAATAAGGCATCAATTTCTAACTGGCTTGATCAATATAAAATTAGCTTTAACGAATAAATTTTCCTCCATTGATACATATATTTTTTAAGATTATTATCTCACAGATAATGAATAAGAGCATAATGCGTACATACCAAATTGACATGGAAACGGATCGAAATGATCAGGGATGAAGGGAGGAAGACTTCGGGGGGCCTTAGCTTTTTCCTAATTAAAATTTTGTATGTATTTTTTTACCCAAATTTACAAGCAACCACCCCTAAAAAATTAAAAACTTCATATTTTTCCTCAAAAATTAAAAGCTTTTAGTTATTAGCACCCCCCCCCCCCCCCCCCCCCCCGCGGGCGCCAAGAAAGTTGGGCTTAGATACATTCGCGGTGGTGTAATATGGGTGGCACGGCGGGGTAGCAATGGAGGCCCTGTGGTTGCTTAGGGCTTAGGGAGACACCCTTTTGTGTGTGTGTGTGTGTGTAATTCAACTGCTTAATGTCTTATAGTTTATAGTTTTTCTTTTTTGGCCAAATAATTCATTTCAGTAACAACACTGAAATTGACGAACCCTAGAAGGCATACATAGGGACGAACAAGTTGCTCCCAAAATTGGCCGGGTTGGTGGTTCGGCACCAACCACAGTCAGGGACTCGGGGTGGGTCGAGTTGGCGAACATTTTTGTCACCGTTTGCAAGTTCCTATAGTTATAAAATATAAAATTAAAAAAAATATAATCTTCTGCATGCCGATGATCTCTACTACTTAAGCCATGCAAATGATAAATCAAGTCAAAATTGATTCAGTTAAACTCCTTGCTGATAAAAAAAATGTTAGTGCAACCAAAGTACAGAAATATGCCCATCTGTTTCTTGTGATGAGATCAAACAGAATCAAATTGTGGTCCAGCTCCAGCCGTATAAGAATTAATAATTTAATATCTTCTTTGAAAACACTACAACTTCAATTTATATATTTATATTTGTATATATAATATGAACTTTTCCTCTAAAAAAGGCAATTTTTTTGCGGTCAAATATAATTATTTGACTGAAGATAAGGGAAGAACATGAACACTTCTGCAAACTAAAGGACCATTGAACATAAAGCTGGCGCAGATCTACAGTGGAAAAGCAAACGGGTAAATGTTGAAAGTTTTTTCGGCTAAAGAAATGAACTTCCATTGAATTACTAAACCTCCGTGTAGTTTTACATGTCCAACTCAAATTTTTCATCTTAATTTTTCTTTTTTAATAAAAAAATCAACAAAAAATATAACAAATTTTTTATCTTTTTAAAAAATCAAACTCTAATTTAAAAATTTCATCTCCAACTAACGAACCAAATGCACCTTAAAATCCTTCTCTCTCCGTTTTGAATTTGAAACTCTTCTCTTGGTTTTTTAATTTAATTTTATTTTTTATATAGACCTCTCTCAAAGAAAATAATTAAACAAATAACAGTTTCTGGACGATCTTACCTTTTTCAGGTATGCTCAAACTCAATGTGTGCAAATTAAAGGACCATTGAGCATAGAGCTGGTGCAGATAAGGGCGGATCCACTGGGGGCTATAGCCCCGATTGAAATTTTTTGTTATTTTATTTTTACCCAAAAATTTTATAGTTTTTACAATTTGCTCCCACTTAATTAAAAAATTTTCATATAGTCCTTACTTTGTCCTCATTAAAAATAAAAAATTCTCACATATTCCCCCACTAAAATTAATTAAAAAAAAAGTTTATACTTTTACTACTTTACCCCCATTAACATTAAAAATTCTCACATAACCCCACTAAAATTAAAAATTCTCACATAGCCCCTATAAAATTTATTTTATCTTGAAAAAAATTTTGGTATACACCCCCACTGGAATAGATTTATGGCTCCGCCCCTGGGCGCAAATCTAAAGTGGAAAAGCAAACGAGTAAATGTTGAATGTTTTTTTGGGTAAAGAAATGAACTTCCATTGAATTACTAAACTTCTGTTTGGTTCTACATGTCCAACTCAAAATTTTCATCTCAATTTTTGTATCAACAAAAATTATAACTAGTTTTTGTCTTTTTAAAAAATCAACAAACTCCAATTTAAAAATTTCATCTCCAACCAGCGAACTAAACGCACCCTAAAATCCTTCTCTCATCGTTTTGAATTTGGAGCTCCACTCTTGATTTTTTTATTTTCATTTTTATTTTTTATGGAGACCTGATCTTGGAGAAAATAATTAAACAAATAACATTTTCTAGACGATCCAGCCTTTTTCAGGTATGCTCAAACTCAATGTTGATGCTGCTTTTAGACCGAATTTTGATTTTTTTTTTTTCTTTTTTTTTTGGGGCGGGAGATGTGTTCGTGATGAGTCTTGCAAAGGGCTGTTTGTGCATTGCCTTGAAACTAAGGCTGTTAATTAGGATTGATCAACTATGACAATTCGTTGTTAGTTGCTGAGAACTGATCTTATAGAAGATATTAGGACCCGCGTGGTATATATTGTTTTGTAAACATTTTTGTGTTTTTCTAATAAAGTTTGCTTCTGAAAATTATTTTAAAATAACGATGGTTTTGCACCAAGTTATAAAACAGAACAAATACAAAAGATCGTTTTCATACTTTATTACGAAACGGAAAAATGAAAGAAAGTGGTTTTTTCATTGTCGTTTTCATTTTCAAATATTTATACACCCCACAAATAGTTTTAAAAACATATCCAAATACAGTTTTTAATCTTTAAATACTTAAATCAATTTCTCTAGAAACACAATCAAGTATAATTTAAAAAAAAATATCTCTCTAACCATTGTTGGAACATTCTCATTTCTATATGATATCTAATCAAATTCATTGCCAAAATGTTCTCAAACCATCCCTAGGATTCTTCTTTTTAGTACTCAGGGTGGTATTTACACTTTTATTTCAGGGCTTCGAAACAAATTTCTAGCGAACTTTGCATTTTCTCTCTTTTTGTTGTTGTTGTTTCTGGACTCGACGTTATTCGTAGGTGTTTTTCTTCTTTCGTACGGGCTGATTTTTCCAATTAATATTTATATATACTAGCTTTTTCCTTAACAGTATACTACATATATATATATATATATATAAATTGTGGCCCCAAATTGTTTACTATATGTTCATGAAATGAGAAATCCTTTTGTTTTTAAGCTATCAGTTTTTTTCTTGGAAACAATAAATTTGAGTACAAGGACTATATATAGTGTGTCCAAATAAAATTAAAAAAAAAAAGGAAAAAAAATTATTGTGGCCGCAAAATTGTTTGCTTATATATGTAAACAAGTATTGGTTACAAATTTCTACTACTATTAAATAACTAAGGGTACGTTTGATGTATCGATTTAAAATGAAATTTTTTCATTAAAATTTATTGATTTTTAAAAATTAATTATAATTTTTATTAATTTAAAAAAATGAATTTTTTAATTTTGGACCTCAGAATCAAACGCATCCGAATTTATTTCTTTAAATTACCCGTCCTGTTGGCGGTTGCCTTTATGCAAGAATATCTCAAGATAAAAGGATACTTTTTCCCCTAAATTAAAGCTTGCAACATATCTTTATCCCAATATTAATAATCATAAGAATAATAATAATATGTATAACAATAATAATCAGGCAACACAGGAACGATACACGTACTATGAAAATTGCAAATACTCATGAGTCGGTCAATTACGTGGCGTTTGCATGCATTCAAAAAATCTGCCACGCGATGGCATAATATTCATGTGCTATCTTTTACTCGATCTCGATCGAAAGGATAAATATATATATATATATATATATATATATATATGAAAAGAAAAGAGGAGGAATTAATAGCCTACTAAATTCAAATAAAATCCTTGTTTAGAATCCTAGTGAATTTTAAAAATTAATAGCCTACTAAATTCAAATCCAATCATAATTTCCAAGGTTTGCCTATACTAAATTCAATTAACAATTAGCATGAAGAAACTACTGAATATATATATATATATATATATATATGCGAAAAGAAATTACTCGTGTTACACAATATGAGCTTCAACTTTGGTTGCACAAGAAATGCACCAGAGAGCTAGGGGCCGGGAAAAGGATAACTCTAAAAGCGGTCGGCTGCAATCATGATTGGAGGAATTTTGAAGTGGCTGGGTATTGCAAGTAGGGAATAATTAATATTATTTCCAACTTGCTTCATTTTTTATTTCCGTCTGTGAGAAAGGGATTCAGATCTACTCTTCTTAATTTTTATCTTCTTATTTTTCTATTTTCTTATATGTCCCTCCTTTTTTTTTTTTTTTTTTTTTTATGATTGTCATTTGAATTTGACAACCCAAACACATAACAACAATGCTAAAAGTGTTTAATCAAATCACTTAAGTATCAATATTTATTTAATTAGAGAGACGGTTAGTAAAATAGGAAAAAGCGCGATATATTTGAATTTTGTGAGAAGATAAAGAGACTAAAGGTTTGTTTAATGAAGTCATTTGAATGGTAATACTTTGAATGAAAATATTTGATGAGAGACATTTAAGTTTTCATTTGAAATGTTTTTAAAATTCGGTAATTTAAGACAACAACATTTAAATATAACATTTAAATATTTTTTTAACTAGATATAAAAACAGATCTTACATATCATATACAAAATCTCAATATCCATGATATATAAATTTTGATAGTGTATATAGATAGGTTTTTTTTTCTCTTTTAAGTATTAATGAACTCATAGAAAATAAAAATTGTCTCAATCGAATTTAAAACGAAAAAAAGACTATAGCATTTTGAAGCTAGCATAGACAAAATAATAGAGAAAGTAAGTCTATTCATTTTTAAATGTTTACCCACATTCAAATTATCTAAATTTAAAATGGGCTCAACTGTCATTTTAAATTATATAGAAATAGTTGTACCATTTGGATGGTTCACGCAAATTATAGACACCATTTTAAACGATATATTTAAATGGAATGAAATCATGATGAATAGTTCTTAAAAAAAAAAAAACAACAACAACAGATGGTTAGATTTTGGCATTAGATACACACAACTATGGATAAAAATACAAAAGCTTCTTTATTCAAAAACACAAACTATATTATCTTCACGTTATTAAATATCTTCAAGTTAGAAAATTACAATCCGGGCAAAATAATTGATAGGAGAAATGAAGAACATGTGTCTTCGAACAACAATCAAACAGATAAGTTATTTATTATATTTTTTTTCATCTCTAACTGAAAAGGAACGATCCCCTTTAACCAGGAGTACAATATCATTAGTTTTTCTTCTATTCTTTTTCCTGCTTTTTTGATGGAAAGATGCGTATAGCAGTTTGCCCTAATATATATATATATATATATATATAAAGTGGATTGTTATCTCACATCCTCTCTATAAGATGTTTGTAATTTTTTTTTTCTTTTTTTTTTTTTTTGTGATCATACATTGAATCAATAAAATGATTTTAATGTAATATTTTTTAATTTAATTTTAATATAATATTTTTTAATTTATATCATGTGACAAGATTTTAAAAAAAAAATTATTATATTACAAGATCTCAAATAAAAAATTATATATAAATTAATTAATTATTATAAATTTATAAATAAAAGTCACAAATATAGTATGATATTTGGTACCGAATATAGCTTTGATATGTGTGTGTAAAAGAAAAATGGCAATTGCATGGAAGGAATGACGTGCGTCGACAAAAGAGGAGCCACAGAGTCAACGAGAGGTCGGTTTGAAGCAGCACCAGTGATCAGCCGCATGTGAGGGCCAGCACAGTGGTGCCTCGGGACTCGAAATAGCATCAAGAAAAACACAGAACCCCATTTTGGACCATGAAAATATATATGATCAGATCAAGATCAGACAATTTCTGATGCATTAACAAACGTTGGATCAAGATTTGATCATGAAAAACTTGGGTGAACTTTTGATGTTCTCTTCTGTCTCCCAATTTTGGATTTTTGGAGTGTGAGCTGCTAGCTTTTAGCTATATATACTCCATTTGATGATTTAACTCAATTTTAAATTTTTCATTTTAATTTTGTCTTTTTTTAAAAATTCAATAAAAATTATAATTAATTTTTAATTTTTAAAAAATCTATCAATTCCAATTTAAAAATTTCAACTCCAACCATAATATCAAACGGAGGCATATTGTTGTAAGGTTGGAGAGGAGCTGTTTCAATTAGAACCACCCACTCATTAATTTGTTTACATTAGTTTATTCTCTCTTTCTATTTATCTTTTATTTTGTTTTTCCATTATTTGGTAATTAATATTCATGTGCTATCTACCCCTTTCATGCATTTAGAGAATCTTTTCCCCTTTTTCCTGTTTAAACTAGTGAGAAATGGATGGTCTGAGTACATCAGAGGTATATATAACGTATATATAAAATATATGAAGTGGTGACAGATTATAAAGGCTGTAAGAAATTGGAGTGGAGTTCGATATTGTAGTATACATGCAGAAATCTGAATATATATATATATATATATATATATCCAAAAAAGAAATGAGAAAAAAAAAAAAATAAGGCAATGGAGGTTGGGCTATATGACCGAGTAGTGATCATATGAATATGCTAGTCAGCCTCTTATTTGAGTGAGAGCAGAAATTTACTTAAAAAAGAAAAAGAAAAAGAAAAAAGAAAAACATGTTAATTTAAATATACCTTAAGAGAAAACTTAAAAAGTGAGTTTAAAATAAAATGACAAGCAGAAGCTAAATAATACCATAATGTTTTTCACAGACTCCCGTATACATATATAAAAAATATATCATAAAGTATAGATGTAATAGCTGATGATGAGTTTCCCATTCTTGAAAAGAGTTACATAATAGCATTTAAATGCTGGAAAAAAAATAAAAAATAAAATAAAATCTTAACGGGAATTTCCTTTTTCTTTTTTGTTTTAAAGTAGGGAGTCAATAATATTTACACCCGCCCCTACTATTGCTCCGCACAACACTATATATATATATATATATATATATATATATATATATTGTGATAGAGCAAAGTACGCTAATGTGGAATGCATTATTCACATGATGAGAGATTTACATGACGAGAAATTGCACAATAAGAACCACGAAGCTCACAAAGTAAAACCTGAATATCTTCAATAATTGGACCCTCCGTACCCAAATATTCGAGATTTGTAATGTAACGCACCACCTGGAGATGAGCAACAAGTCGCACATGAAGACCACTATCCATTGCAGTCCCATATCAAAGCCTTTCCCATCACGGATCACCGCACCCAAAACAATCAGCATAAAAATTTCAAAATTAATCATTTTTATGAAAACGTTTAACCATCGTTTTTGAACCATCATTAACTGCTAACAATTAATGATGATTTCCTAAAAATAACCGTTAAAAATACCACTTTTTATTGAGGTTTTTAGCTAAAAAATTTCTTAACTCCTTCTTATCCTCATTGATACATGATTTAGCACAAGGCCTAGTTCTAAGCCCCAAACCCATTTTTTGTCTGAGGACAACAATAATCGGCTTTCTTTGTGAACCCAAGCCATGTTTGAAGAAAAAAGAAAGTGAAAATTAGGTGGAGAGTCTTATTTTGAGTACATTCTTATAATTTTGTCTAATCTAACAATAAACTTAATAATTTTAGTATTACTAACTTTAATATACTCTTTCATCTTTAGTCCAATAAATTTTGTATTAATTTCATAAATCCCTTTTGTACTTTGCATAATTTTTTATTTTGTCTTATGATTTTTTAAAACCATTCAAAATGGTATCCTCTAAGTTATACAAAACACTTCAAAGATCCTTTTGTTCACTCCTGTTTATAAATTTTGTGGATTTGTTGACATGACACTCAGCCACAGATTTACATAAGGGCCGCCGGGGGGGGGGGGGGGGGGGGGGGCGGCGGCACGTGCTCTTCCTCAATTTCTTGAAATTTAAATTATACCCCTATCTTTCCTTAAAATTTTGTAATTTGCTCCCACTCAAAAGTTTTTTTTTCTCAAATGTGCCCCCACTCAAAAGTTTTTTCTCAAACGTGCCCTATAACACTCAACTTATTCTTATATTTTAATACCATCACCAACATTTGATTCTTTTTTTTTTCCTCCTAATTTCTTTATCTAATTTTTTTTTTCTAATTTTCTTAACTTTTATTTGTTTTTAAAAAAATTATTGATTTTAAAATTATCAACAATTTGAATATTTGTGTGTGTAAGTTTTTATTTATTAGTAAAATTAATTACATTTAAAGGAAAAAATAATGGTGTCAAATAAATTAGAATGAAATTTAATTTTCAAATATAAGATTACAAACAACATACAAATCATGAGCTAGAAACTTTTATTTATTGATAATATTTGAGATAAAATGTAAGAATAAATTTCACAATATTTTCAAAATATAAAAACAATATGTAATAGTTTTTATATGGTAACAAATATTTATAAAAAAAAATTCTTTAGAATAAAAAATATAAAACTTTTTATTAATTTTAAAAATTTTCTCCTTATACCTGCGAACACTAAAAGAAATTTTTGAATCCGTCACCGGTGACACTAACCTTTTTTGAAGTGTGACAACTCTGTGGCATGGTGTATAATTTCCTCAATTGACATTGACTCCAATACATCTTTATGTGGGCTCTTTCTTTCCCTTGGCCCATCACCACCCGTCAGTGGCCAAGAGGCCCAAGAGATTTGTAAATATTAATACACGTCCGTCTATGAGATGAATCGTCTTCCTCCGACAGAGAAACAACACAGTGCCTAAGTTTCTATTTTGTTTTTGTTGTACTGTCTTGTCAGCAAATACTATAATCCTCAAACGCCGTGTAGTACTTTTCTCCCAACAAATGCCAAAAGTTCCCCAACGCCTTTTCAACATGTTTTTAATGGGACACGTCCTATTCTATCTACTTCCGTCACTTAAAACCTAATCTCAATATATAAACCCAACCAACTATCTATGTGTCACATCCAAAAGAAGGGAAAAAAAAAATTATTTTTTTACAAAAGAAATAAGGAGTATCAGAATAATAAGGTGGCCGATTAAGCTAGAGAATCCAATCTGTCGTAAGTGATCATGTCATTTCGGGTATAAACTTACATAAACCAAAGCATCAAAAATGGAACTTTCCTGTCCATTTCCAAGATATATATTGGCACAGCTTGCTTGGTTTCTAATGCCTTGTTTTTCTTATAAATTTTTTTTGCTATGAACTTGTAGTTAAAGATCATGATTTTATACCTGACTCGATTTTATAAGTTCAAATCCTAATCTCAAGTTAAAAAAAAAAAAAAAAAGGGTTTGCACTTTGCAGGACAAATCATGACAAGGGCCAAAGATACTCTTGATGAAATATAACTCTTTGCATGGATCAGCGGAACATCAAGAGTGAGGAAACTCGTTTCCATTAGGAAAAAATGGAGTCCACATGACTAGAGAGAGAAAGAAAGGGAGAGAGGGGGCGAACGTAGTTCTAAAATTGACATTAGTTAGTCTATATATTGGATCAGCTTTTGGGAATCAATTTACTCTTTTTTTTTTTTTTGGTTTAAATTAAAAAAAGAAAAAAAGAAAAAGTCAAAGAGCTCTAAAGTCAATGGTGAGCACTAACAATCAGGTGGTCCTCACGTGCACAACTGGCTTCTGATCAGGTACTCGTACTTGTCAACGGCGCTGGTGGGGACCGCCACCATCACCCTAACGGCGTCTCTCTGATCCGTTACCGGCAGGAACAGGCAGTACCTATCGCAGCATATGGGCCCCACGTTGGCCGGCCTCCCCATCCCAAAGTCAACCCTCTCCAGCCCCATCCTTGACCACTGCGACACTATCAGCACCCCCACCGGGTCTGGGCACGCGCCGCCGCTCGCCACCGCCTGCCTCACCGCCCTCACGTGCTCATCCCCTACCCTCTCCTTCGCCGTCTTCACCAATCCCGACGCGTACGACAAACCCCTCTCCGTCAACTCCTTAACGGTGCTGACGGCGCACCCCAGCACGAACGCGTTCCCGTAGTAACCCGCCGGGAGACTCGGCCTGACTCGGCTCCGTACGTTGATGCTGAACAGAAGCTTCAGCGGTTGGCTCGGAGGTAGGCTCAATGCCTTGGCCCAGCTCCTCCACACGTGCGCTGTCAGGACCTCAAACGACGTGAACGAGTACGAGTGGGACCCAGCCGCGAGATTCTTCAGCTCGAAGAGAGACCTCCTGTTGAAGACAAACGACGTCGGAGCGAGTCTCTCCGACGAGAACCGAGTCATGAAGCTGCAGTGGTCCGGGAGCGAGTCGAACTCGGGGAGAGGAGGAGAGGTAGTGATCATGTTATTGGGTCGAGGCGGGTCCATTAAATGGCGGGCCCAGATGGGCTTGGGTTTGAACTCGGTCAACGATTTTTTCCCGACGGCCAACTCGGCGAGCAGGTTGAGAAAATCGGCGCTCCCGATTCCGTCGCAGATGCAGTGGTTGAGCCCGACGCCGAGGGCGACGCCGCCGTCGTGGAGAAATGTGAGCTGGACGACGAGGGGTGGGGCTCCCATGAGGACGTCCGCCACGTGGACCGACAGAAGCTTCCGCCAGCTGGCCACGTTTCGTGGGGCCCGTTCGAAGTCGGAGACGGTACGTTCCGAGACGGCGTCGATGAACACGGCGCCCTGGGCACGGCAGACGACCTCGAGTAGGCCCGAGCCGTCGGGCTTGGGGCGGACTCTTCCGGCGAGGGGGTAGTAGGGGACCAGGGCCTTTGAAAGGGCCCACTTGACACGGGCCGCGGCGGAGGCCTGGTCGCCGCCGCCGGGCCGGGCTCGGTAGACTAGGAGGTACTCGATAGTGAAGCGGAGGAAGAGTTGGGAGTCAATGGCGGAGAGAGTGAGGTTGTGAGATGGGGTTGGTTCCGATGGAGTCACCACCACAGCTTCTTTGATGCGCTCGGAGCTTCCCATCCTAGTTGCAAAGAGAGAGAGAGAGAGAGAGAGAGAGAGAGAGAGTTAGAAAGAGAAAACGAGTTGGAAATTTGGAGGGATATGTGGGCTGGAGCTAAGAGAGGGTGGGTTTTGAGGTTGGTTGAGTTATAAGAGAGGAGAAAAAAGTAATAATAATTGGAATAATAATAGTAATTATGGATTGTTTTGTTTGTGTGTATTATTATTGGTGGTGTAGTGATTATTATTATTATTAGAAATATTATTGTGGGGGGATTATTGTAAGGTAGTGACCCATGTGTCTCTTTTGCTGTGTCTGAACTGTGAAAGATTTGTGCCAAGATTCTCCGGGCATTGCTTTACGGAAAAAAGGAAAAAAAAAAAAATTAAAAAAATTTTAAATATGTGAAGACCAAAAACAAAACAAAACAAAACAAAAAATAATAACAGCTTGGCTTTGCTTTCTGTCTGTTCGGAGGGTGTGATAGCTATCACTCTGTGCTCTCTCTCTCTCTCTCTATATATTTCTCTCTCTTCTTTTCTCTCTCTCTCTGATCTCAGTTTTTTACGTCGTGCTTTTCATGTTCTTGTTTTTGTTTTTGTTTTTGTTTTTGTTTTTGTTAGTTTTTGGCGCAAGGACTTGATGGACGTGGATGCTGATATCTGTCTAGTTCATGTCTGCGGTATCTTTTGCTGGTGTGTGTGTGTACATATATATATATATATATATGAGTAAATATTATTATTATTGTGAAGAGTGCATGGAAAACTTGTTTGTGTGGATCAAGATGATCAGAGAACCCTTTTTTTTTTTTTTTTTCCAGCGATGGGTCTTAAGTCCATGAGGGAAATAATTTGTAGGAATTGGGATTTATCTTTTTTCTTCTTCTTCTTCTTTTTTTTTTTTTTTGGCCTTTTCTGTGTTGGACATTCCATAAGCTGCAAAATAAAGCATGATTGATTTGGAACGGTATTTTAGGAAGATGCATACCTTGATATAATACAATAAATATTTATTTATTTATTTATTTTTATTTATATTTATATGATGTAATTTAAGTGAAAAAGGGCCAGGATGTCGATGGACCCCATTTATCAACTTTGTACTGCCTACTTACCCATCTTATATATATAGGCCATATATACATGTAGCTTGTCCAGAATATTTGCATGAGTTTGGGACTATGATTTAGATCGTTAAATTTGAGTTGAGGTATTTGAATTATTTGAATTAAAAAGTATAAAAATTTAAAATGTGTTCGGAAAAAATATATATCAATATGAAACTTGTTTTATTTATCTCGAAATTCTATGTAATTTAAAAAAAAAATCATCTCATTTGAACTTGTCTATATAAAATTATAGACTTTTAAAATTTGAGTTACAAAACTATATGAATAATAAAGCTGAAGGAAAAATACAAAAATTAGATTGTAGAAGTAAGGTTTGGATTAACACCCTTAGAAATATATAAGACTTTTGCAAAGAAAAAAAAGCTAAGGCTTCGTTGGTTTGGTCAGCATGTTCAAAGGGTTACAATTCGGATGTTTTTAATCCAAATGGAAAAATATGAAGAAAAGCATTTCAATTGTCATCTGAACTAGCAGTTGGATACACAAATAAATTGTAACTTGAAAAGGAAACAACTATGAATCTGTATTTGGATAGAGTATTGTAAACAATTCAATCAATTTTAACAAAACCTCAATAATCATGGAGGATTTTGAAGGAGTATATATATGGAGTTTTGTTCCTCTTTACTCTGAACGTATATAAAAAGAAAAATCGTCTCAATCGGATCTGAAATTCATAGCATATTGAAGTTTAGGGTTGAAAAGAAATTTTTTTGTATGAGAGAAGAGAAGACTAAATGCACCATTTGGATATGTTTTGTGTAGTCAAACGCAAATTCAAATGGCTAGCACGGTTTAAATGGTCCAAACGGTGTGAAATGGGTAAGAAAGTAAGTGACATTAAATATATCTTGAAGTGCTTGTTTGTTTAGAGGGTTTTGAACTGATTTTGGGGATTCAAATTCAAATTCGTTATTTAGAAAAAAAAAAAATTTTGTGAGCGAAAATCATATAACTAGAAGAAGGTATCATTGAAAACAACAGGCTAGAAGCAAATAGAAGTACTACGGTACATTATAACATTTTTTGGAATGAGAAGAGATAAAAAAAAAAAAAAGAAGAAGAAGAAGAAGAAGAAGAAGAAGAAGAAGAAGAAGAAGAAGAAGAAACTGACAATTAATACGTAAAACTGTAAATATAAACCGTCCGATCCAATTCATACTGGACGGAGAGACAATTAAGGGAAGAGGAATAGGCTAGGCTGAGCAGATGAAGGAAGGGGAGGTCTACTCCGGCATGCCACGGGCGTGCTTTATATGCAAATTTAATATATTTATATAGACTATAGGGGAAAAATAAATAAAAGGGAGAACGAGGGAAATAGAGCCAAAAACCTCTAATAATAAGAATAAATAGCATAAAACTTTTTAGATGATGGTAAGTAGAATATTCACGGTAAATAATGTATTTATAAAAAAATTATTTGCTATAAAATTATCTGAACCATGTTCTTGTAAATAAAATATTTGCGGCACATGTCATATCTGTGACAAATAATATATTTTGAAGCATATTTATGATAAAATTACCTTAAAAATTCTCATAAATAACAACTTACGATAAATATACTATTTATCTCAAATGTTTTTAAAATATACTATTTACTTCAAGCATTAAAAAAAAAAAAAACATATTTGCTGTAATTTCTCTAAATAAAAGCACTATTTGGGCAGAATGGCTCACGAGTAACGAGCAATAGATTGGGTCATAGGTCAAAGAGGCAGGCCACGGGTAGTACTTATCTATTCCGACCTAAATATGGGAGAAAAAGATAAATATTATATTTGTGTAAGCTAAACGTATGAAAAAGAAAAGAAAAGATAATAGCATATTTATGTAAGATAAAATTAGAAAAAGAAAAGTTATATGCAAAAGGACAAGTACTACAAACGTATGAAAGTTCAACCAAGGAGATGGATTAACTATTAAGATCGTATTTAAAAACATTTGAGCTGTTTTCAAAATAATGATTGATATGGTGATTTGGCTGATGTTTTTGATAATGTTAATGATTTGGTAGGCCTTACATATCTAGAACAAATACTCAACTATTTTCAATCCTTAACTGTTATTTAATAGTGTTTTCTTTTGCACCTCCAAAAAAAAAAAAATCTCTTTTAATTCAACACTCAAACTTTCTCGACAAACAAGTTCATCGAATTAATAATATCTAGTAATATTGTCAACCAACAAATAAATTAATAAGCAATAAGATTTTCTCGGTGGCCTATCCAAAACAATATATATTTCCGTTATTTGGTCTATTCATAGACGTTAGAGAGAAATTCAATTCAGAATTGGGATGCTTGTATATTATACATCATAAAACAAAGTAAAGTAAAATCATATCATATATCATATATTTAATTTTGGATCAATAATTATACAAAGTAATAAACATACAATTTTTTGGTACTCATATATATATGTGTGTGTGTGTGTGTGTGTATATATATATATATATATATATATATATATGAATGCATAAGAATTCAGAAGCTGGGAAGCATCAAAATAGCAAGTGGTACTGAGGCACACCTGTGGTTGTCGCGACACTGGACCCCATTTGTATCGCACGGTAATATGGGTTCACAATATTTATATATATATATAAAGCATATATATCTCTACCATAATATATATAGAGTTTGCACTTTCCCAAATTCTATGTTCTAACTATCCATTGGATCATGTGTTAACAAATATTAATTAGAGAGTAGACTAGCTACAAGAATATGTAGAACTGTTTCTTTTGTTTTAATTTCTCCGACTCACAGAATATTTTCTGTGCTATATATATAGTTACCTATATATTTCTAGCTTAGGGGATTTTTTTTTTTTTTTTAATTTCTTTCAACTTGGCCCCTGTCTGAAAGACTATGCATATGGCTCGAGGCAAAGGTGAAAGGACCTAAGATACTGGCTAAATATTGTTAGACATACAATGGTGTGTGTGTGTATATACATTTGCTGAGAACATACCATGGCATATATTTTGGTATCTACATATATACACTGCAAAAACTATATATTGCACTTTCTGTATTGTGACAGTTTTTTTTTTTCTTTTCTTTGATTAATTAGTGGGAGCGCAAGCGAAAATGACAAATGGGAAATGAACCCAAAAAAAAAAACATCTAACACTTTTCACGAAGACATGATATGACATACCAAGTTGTCGTTGTGTATAAAAATAAGAAAAAATAAAGAGAGAGAGAGAGAGTGCTTTGTTTAATAGTGAACCGGAATATTTTAAAACAGATTTTACGACAACTTCTATTCCGAATTCTGATCACTTGAATTTTGAGTGAAAATTAAAATTAAAAACTTTCACATTGCTTGAGACTAACAAAATAAAATAGCGTAATTTACATGAAAACATTGTGCAATTCACTATCGCGATCTTGTCGTCACTGAATAGGAAAACATTTAACGTCGTAAAAGACCTGTTTTTAACGGGAGCTCGGCAATGTAGTCCCCCCCCCCCCCACCACAAAAAAAAAATAGAAACAAAAAGATATTAAGCAACGACATGACTTTTAGGAAGCAAAAATTAAAGGAAAAACAAATTTAGTACTACTTCTTATCGGTAAGAAATTGATACCACTTCTTTTGAAAATATAACAAGCAGCTGCTTGGAATTTATGATATTGATGCTCCTAATCAGATTCAAGTATATATGCTTGATTTCAAGAATCTTAAAATCTCTCGGTTTACATATGTTAGTGTAAAGAACTTATTGTCCCTGGTTCTGTGGAATAGGGGTGATATAGATATAATAAAATTAAAGGCAGAATCTCAGTACTACACGTTTTCAGTTTATATATACATATATATTTATATATATATATATATATATGTATCTATATAAATATTTTGATGTGATAGGGTTTAGGGAGGATATAACGATATGTCTCCTACTCGGAACTTAATCTTAATCATTTCACAAAAGACAATATTTTCCTTCAAATTTCCCTTTATTTATTCTTCCAGCAGATATGGACTACGGTGCAGTATTACTTCATAGATCACTAGTTGATCACCGAATTAACTCTATACATATTCATATATATATATATATATATATATATGAATATATGTGCCAGATTTGGTATCGATACCATATTGAAGACTTCTCTTTGGTGCCCTAATAGTTCTTCATGTCCATATTATTATTAGGGTTAATTTCAATTTTATAACCATAAAAAAATATATGTTGTCTCGTTTTATTTCATTTGAACTAAAATATCGAATATTTACATCCAAGTTTATCAAAAATTTACTATTAGTCTCTCAGTAACAAAAAAACGTAAAATAATGATGAGATATGAACCATATATGAAGGGCAATTTAGTAAAATCAGTATTGGATGGTCTCTTGGATTATTAACGCATTGAATTGGATTCACTTTACCTAATTGATCCTCACATGTTTTATTTCATCATTTTTTAAAACGTTTATATTCTAAGGGACCTATTAATGAAAGTTTAATAAGCTCACTGGTGACAATAGCGTGACTTTTTAAATTCTAAAAGATAAAATAGGACAACGTATACTTCTCTAGGGCTAAAAATAAAATCAATTATAATCATAATTATTTTATCATCATGGTTATTATTACTATTACTATTACTATTATTATTATTTTTTCCTTTTCTTTTTTATGTTTCTTCAAAAACCTTTCTCAATGCCAGCTGGGGCATAGCACAATTATATTTGAAAGAGAGAATGATTGAAATTCGATAATATAATTTTTTGGGAATTTTTATCTTCCATCTTTTTTTTTTTTTTTTTTTTTGTAAATTGTTCCTGGAATATCTCTAAGAATCTTAACCAATCCAAACAAACCCATCAAAAACTGAGATTTGATGTGTTGGTTTATGATCCATGTGGGGTCTCCTGATTGACATTGAGTGTAAGTTCGATCGTCCTCTTTCTTATGTATGTAACTTGTATTATAAACTCATGGTGTCTTCTAATTAACTTCACATTTGTAAGACCAAAATGTCCTAACTATATCTATAATGGTTCGTGTGTGTGTGTATAGTGTTGTAGGCTTAATCTTTTGTCACCCCACGGGATATGTCGCTTTTGTTTGTCTTACATTTTCTAGATTGATTCGTAGATTAATTTTAGAGTAATTCATCTAAATAGTTCCTGAACTCTTTCGAAGATGACGGTTTGATTCCTTTTTTTTTTTGACCGAGATAACCCTAAACTCTTATTTTTTATCACTACAGTCATTTTCGTTAAATTTCGTTAAATTTCTAATGGAATTTTGTTGAAATAAACTTTTTTTGTAATAAAAAGACTAAAATACCCTCAAATCTCTCAAAAAGTTCCTCTCTCTCCCCTCCCTCTCCTCTTGTTGTTCTGATTCAGAATCAAAATTAAACTAAGCTTTCGATCTAGCTCGGCCCCTTCCCCCTCCCCTCCCAATTTCCAGGTCGTAGGCCCCTCGCCAAAGCTTTCAATTTGGTTCACCCCCCTTCCCCCGAAAGCTTTCAACTTTGTTGTTGCCCCCCCCCCCCCCCCCCCCAAGAAGCTTCTGACTTGGTTGGTCCCCCCCTCCCCCCCCCCCCCCCCCCCCCAATTTCCAGGTCGCCGGCTTCCCCCTCAGGCTTTTGATCTAGTTCGCCCCCCCAGTTTTCAATCTAGTTTCCCCTTTAAACCTGATTTGGATAGGAAATTACCTATTTGACCTTCAAAAAGCAAGAAACGTGCTTCTCACATATCCAATCCCTCAGTATTTTGACGGAAAAGACTGTAATGGTAAAAAAAATAAGAGTTTAAGATTATCTCGGCAAAAAAAATATATATATATATATGCACCAAATCATCACATTCGAAAAAGTTAAGGGACTTTTTAGGCCCATTACTCTTAATTTTATTCTAATTTACTAGCTTAGATATTTATTATAAATTGTTTTTTGCTAATCTACTAAGCTTAAGATATTTACTAATTAAATTACAAAACACAAAATTTAAATTCTATAGTTTTTTTTTAATTCAAAGATGGAGAAATTCGAAATCTGCATATTGTAATGTAATCAAGTATAAAATTATTACTTAGTATACCTGTATCACATTTAAATTCTCTAATTAATCCATTATAACAATCATTTTGCTGATATATATATATATATATATAGATAAGAAAATAGGATAATAATACAACATGTATGAGCTGGCTTAAGGGCTTGGGTCCATTAAAAATTTTGTAGTCTTATCATGTATTTTTTTAATTCCATAATAATATAATCACAGGTCTTAGGAGTAGGGAGAAGGGGTAATGTATGCCTACTTCAGAAACAGAATTTTTCTTATAATTAGCACATGGCATATCATGTTTAGGATGTTTGAACCAAAATTCAAGATCTTTATGTTGTTGGTTTTTTTTTTTTTTTTTTTTTTTTTTTTTTTTTTTTTTTTTTTTTTTGTGTGCAATTCATGTCATAACCCTCACACCCTTTCATTGCGTAAATAAGTCATTGAAAATGCATAATCTAGCGCATGTGATCCATTGGATTTTGTCTAACAAAAGGACATGACCAAGAACTAGCTAGATATTGCTTTTGGAATTTACAATGTATATATATACACTATATATTAGCTACCTACACATTATATATATATATTAATTGTCAAAGAAACTAAGGATTTGGTCATGCCCACTAAAAGTTGCATGTGGGCTCCTATTTATTATAATTAGTTGAAACCAGGTAATTATCAGCTTAATTATCTACTGCCTTTTTTTTTTATTTTTAAATTACCCTTTCGAAACTAGTAAGAAAATGCTTCACATTCAACCATGATTTGTCACAAGACCCTACATTTTATTTTATTTATTTATTTATTTTGTCACAAGAACCCCACTTTTTATTGATTGACAATTGGAAATTTTAAACTGAAAAGTTGTATATCCCAACTAATAGAAAGCTCACATATATGTAGGTGTGCCCAAATAAAAAGGTATTATTGTAATAAAGATGGAAATTAAAGAATTGCCATTCCAGCTTTTAATGGGCGTGACCAACACCTTTTTCTTCTGTTAAGATAATGATATATATAAATATACATATAATATATACAAATAAATATATGCTCATGAGACATTAATATAAAGCAAATTTAGCATCCGACCATATGGCCTTTGTTTTGGAGTAGATAAAAAGGGATGAGATGGGGTGTCCAATTTGCATCTATTTTCGAGCCCCCACTTTCCCTTCAGACAGAGAGATCTTAATAAACGTTTAGAAACAGTTTTAAACTACAAATTTTCCATGATTAATAATTTGATTAAGGGCACTTAATTTAATATTATTTATTAACCCTTTGAAGCACCATCTCCGACAACATAACTATACGTACCTACTTGTAACCATTAACTAATTAAAGACTCTACCTTTAAAAAATAATTGATAAAGACACCAATAATTAGGTAAAAAAAAAAAAAAAAAAAAACACTGTCCTACCCCTTCCGGTCTCATAGTGACTTCAAGAAACTAGTACGAAACTACTCAAGCAATATTCTTGGTATAAAGTAATAAACCTTTGTTTTTATATTATAATTATTATTTTTACTTTACGGTATGAGAGCTATATTTCCAATTTATTAAAAAAGTAAAAATAAAAATACTTTTAAATTTTGAATTCTATAGAGATCGCTTTCTTTCACTCGATTATCGTTAATTCTACCGGGGTTGTATCAAGTAAAATACCTTAATTAATATGAGTGATCTATTATATTATTATTTTATTGCAGATGATAATGTGCTCGATTACATTTCTTTATGAATATTTTGTCATGAGTGCATTATTTAGGGAGCTAAGTTTTACTTGGAAATTAATGAAAAAGATAAGGAAGTGATAACCGAATATAGGACCTACAAATGCCGAGGAACTAATTATGTCATAGGAAGTGAGATGGGACTGATTTTGTTTGTACAAATTAACTTTTGCAGTAGGATATGAATCATGATTAGGTGGGATGTCCTATCTTCTAATGAAGTCATAATTTTATTACTTGAAAAGAAAATGAAGTGATAATCATCGGTGGTAATTTTGCAAAATAATTTATCCGCTAATTTAATTCGATAAAGTACTTTTATAATTAGGGTGATATTGCAACTAATTTTGATCACATATCTCATCTTCTACAACGACACATTAAATGAATTTACTTGCTTTCAATCCCAATATTTATTTATATATATATATATATGTTTGATGGTCCAGCTGTAGTACCTATGTGGAGCCCACTATGTGAGCCTGTAATTTTTTAAGTGAAATAACACAATTATGTATAAGTTTTTTTTGCTGAATAACACAACTAATTATATAAGTTTGTCAGGGAAAAATAGAGAGACACGATTAGGAAATTTCTCAAACTAGCTAGGGAGGTAAATATATATATATATATATATATATGTGTACTGGCAAAGGCATCAGAATCTCTATTTTACTTGCCGACTAAGATGTCATCTACGCTGGGTACAAGGCTAGTGTGCGCGTATATAACTACTTATATATATATATACACACACACACACACATATAGTGATGTGAAAAAATGATAATGACCAGGACATAACCAGAGATTCCCTTGTCAAATCCAATCTTTTCTTCTAAGAAAATATACTTTTCTTCATTACTCCGAGAGAGAGAGAGACCATTATAGGGTAAGAGGAATACAAAGCTATAGGCAAGCTAATATATATACATATACATAGACAGCCGTATATATAGCTGGCAGAAAGCTCATGATTCATGACGTTGTGTTTGTTTTTTTTAATTTGAGATAATTAATAATAGGTCAAACTAGGGGCCTACGGTACAAAAAAGATGAAAGCATAATATATTTCCGGCCAAGAGATAAAGGGTAAAGACAGATCATGGAATTGAGATAGGAACACGAAAAAAGAGGGTCAAAATTAAAATCTTTGCTTTTACTTAACGGATATGCATGCACTGATATTTTTATTTTTTATTTTTTGATAAACCATGAACTGATATTTCCTGTTTGCATGCATATATTTACGTTTTTTTTTTTAAATTAATAATAATTTGTTTCTTGCTTTTAATATAAAAATTTTTTATTTTTTTTTTGCTTTCAATTTCAATTTAACTCTCTGATCTCCCTCTAACCCGCTTTTTCCCCTGCGATTCAAACCCATCACGTCTTTTCAGAACAACAAATTAAAAAGAGACAGAGACCAAGATTTTCTCAGGGCTATAGCTTTGTCCTTCTTGATTTGATACCATGTGTTTGTAATTCCAATTTAACTTTAGGGTAAGGGCCGATAGATTACAGTGCGACGACCAAGTTAAGTTAATCAGGTGTCGTCTAAGGATCACTACGACGTTATTTGAATCGTATACTCATTTTTTAAAATAATTTTTTTTTATTTATTTAAAATGAGAGAGTCATGACATTTGAATGTATTAAAAAATTTTACTTATTGAAAATAAAAAAGTCCAAAATTTATTTATAAAGATTATAAAACGAGAATAAATGGTGTTGAGAATATTGAATTAGAAGAAGAATTAAAAAAAATTCCAAACAATTTTTTTTGTGAAATATATGAAATGTCCACTCTTTTTCAAAATGAGGAAAATAATGGATCAAGTTGAGAAAACCACTGCTTTACTATTTTCCCACCCATTTTATAAAATGAACATACGTAACAAATAGGGGATAACTATTTTGGATTATATTTGTTTTTTTAATTAAACTATTGAGGGGTTTTTTTTTTTTTAATAATTGAATTATTGGTTCAATCTATTTTAGTCCTTAAATGTCTGTGAATGTTAAGACGTCTCAAATTTAGGGTCCGTTTAGAATAATGGTTGGAGTTGGAGTTCTGTAGGTTAGAGTTGAAGATTTATAATTGGAATTTAAATGTGTGTTTAGTTGAAGGGTGAATTGGAAATAAACTGTGATATAGAAAATAGTATAAAATTTTAAACTGTGTTAGGAAAAAATATGTCACAAGGATCTTGTTTCATTCATATCGTTATTCGATGTAATTGAAAAAATATTTATCTTATTTCTACTTGAAATAAAAAATTTATAAACTTTTGAAATTTGAGTTCTTTGAAAAAAGAAAAGAGAGAAAGCTGTGAGATGTAGATAAAAAGAATTTTAGAATTTAGTTGAAAATTTGCAACTGGAGCTAATGTTTCAAATGGCCTTTAGTTTTTGAACTCTCAAATGATCATACATAAGCTTTTCGTAAAATAAATCATGTGAAAATCATGTGCATTTTAATCATGGTGAGTTTTATAAATCATTTTGATATTAAAGTATAAGTATTTTGAAAATTTATATCGTATAAAATTGAAGTTCAAATTTAACTGCAGTTTCTAGCTTCTAGGATATGACATGATAAAATTAATCCTAATTATAATGCAATATGTGAGATTTTTTAAAATTTAAGATTAAAGTAAGAATGAAATAATAATTTTTTCAGAGAAGATTGAAACTATAATTTAAAAAAAGGAAATTTATCCATATTTATATTAAATACGAAACAGAGGTTGAGGTGCGTATTCAAGAAGATTTTTTTTTTCTTCTTGTTTTTTGAAATTTTTTTTCTTCTTTTTAATATTAGATCAGAACTGCAACTTCTAATTAATTAATCACGTTAGTCAAACATGTGTTAAATATGATCATTAATTGTCTCTTTGAATTAATATAATGGTATAAATTAATATTATATCCAAGTGTCCTAGTTTTCATATAGCTTCGTTTTCAAACTAGTTCCTAAACATATATCTTTTCAAAAATTAAATACTCAAACTCTTCACAATTCAAACAAGACGAATAAACTAATAAGTTTTTTTTATTTTTAATTAATAAACTTATTAGTTAGCACCATAAGCATATTAAAAATGTGATAGATGCTTAGCCCTTAGGTCTCCTAGTATAAACATTTTTTTTTTCTAATGAATACCAGATGACGTGTATGTTTTTAAAGTATAAATTAAATTTACCAGCAACATTTTTAAATTGTTTGCCTTTTTTTTTTTTTTAAATATTGTTTACACTTCTATTTTCTACAAAACTCATTACAATTTGAACTACAAATACTTCTTTTGGTCTATATATAATTATAGGTATCAGAACACTCCTCTGAATTCTGATAGCTGATGCATTTTATATATTAATTTTATAAACAAGCATTATGATAACTAATTTACGACCATGACTCTTGAAAAAAACAATAGAGCTATATAGGCGTATAAATAAAGATATCTTGACAAACAAAGGACATTTGTCTTGCCCGTAATTTATGGCTACAATTATAGTATGAATTGAAAATTGTGAGATAAACAATACAGAAACAAACCGTGACGTTATTATAGATTTCATTGGAATAATGTATGTGTTTGGTTTTGATTCTTATAACAAGTAGGTCAACAAAATCTGACGATTATTTTGTGCCCCTATATATGGATCAGTTTTCCCTCTTGTAATATTTTATCTTTATAGGGAAAGTTCAGATTAATTACATCATTAGGAGAAAATTAGATGGCATGTCACAAATTTATATATATATATATATTAAAAATCAATGACATAATTTTTATAATCTTCGGATTTCATTTACGTTGAATGTTGATTGAGTCTTTTTGCATGGTAATAAAAAGATTAAATTTCAAAACCTTTGATCAAAACTAAAAGTGAGAGAGTCTTTTTACATGGTAAAAAGTATTAAATTTCAAAATCTTTGATGCAAACTAAAGTGAGATCCTTTTATCACATTCTTGAAAAATTCAAGGGAAACAATATTATATAACATGGTTATGCATAGGAAATTGAGATATACCAAAACTTTTAAATTATTTTAGTAATATCATTGTTTCATATTAATTATTATAATGATGTATAAATTTTATATAGCATAATTACATAGTAATTAGTATAATGACGTCATTTTTAATTTTTAAAATGTTCTAATTTTTTATTTGTGATATTTCAATTTCACTTGTTAGATTTTAATATAGGTCTAAAATCCCAGATTTTTAAGATTAGTTTCTTCACGAATAACTACTTAAATAGATATGTTTATGTTTTTTTTTTTGTCCTCTTATTTAAATTTTTAATCCTCCCTCTATATTTTCTAATTTAAGTAAAAACTGAAATTATTATAGTTGGGATAATAATCTAGAGATGTTGTTTTTTTAAGCGGCAACCCTACACGTCACTCTTAATGGTCGTTTAGAACATGAGTTTAAGATGAAATTTTAATGTTTAAGTTGGTTGACTTTTCAAATAATAATTATAGTTTTTGTTGATTTATCAGAAAAAGACAAAAATTTTGAAAATCATACTAAATAGCATATTTCTTATATCCATTGTTAATATATAGCATGTATGACTTTTTATTAAAAAAAATAGCATGTTTGACTTTTTCTAATGGTATAATTCATTTTTTGCCCCAAAACCATGGTTGCATGAACTGTAGCTGGCGGAGATCTCCAACGGCGCTCCGGTGGGCCCGTGATGCTAGCGGCGGCAGCGCAGATCAATGCCGCGATCGTCATTCTTGTCCGGCCAGTGGTGGACCTCAGATCTCACGTCGACGGCAAGATGAGATCGCAAACAAATCTCCAATCGCGATAGAGAAACAAAGGTCGCGATCTCACACCGGCGATTGGACGTTTCACGTGATTGCGATCTGCATAATTCACACGTTTCTTGGATTTGTGATAATATTGCGGCGGCGAGTTTGGAAGCTTTGCGAACGATCTTGCTGGCAAGATGATGTTTCGCGAACTCAATTGCGATGCGCAAACAACACGTTCAGATCTTCGGCGATGGGGCGACAGTGGATGCTTTTGGAAGCTTCGAGACGTGTTCTCCGGCGATATGGCAACAACGACAGAAGCAGTGGCAACGGTTTTTGTGATTTTAAGGGTTAGGGTTTGATTGAATTAGGGCTTAATTTGGGATACTTTTGGGGTACATTTTGTGATTTTTGAAAATTAATGAAATTTTGGGTTAGAGTTTGATTGAATTAGGGTTTAATTTGGGTTAATTTAAGGGTACATTTTGTAATTAATGAAATTTAATAAAAATTAACATATTTATTTGCAATTATTAATATTTATTTAGTAAATCTTTTCTTTTAAGAATAACTAGTAAATATTAAGATTTAGTATTTACATAAAAAAATATTAAATACAGGATAAGTAAAGGTGTAAATACCATTATTTACTAATAATTAATAAAAATGTAAATATATTATTTTCTGACAAATATTATATTAATTAGTAATTTATTAAGAAATCTATGATTTATTCAAAAATAATAGTACTAACAAAATTTGATTTACTGATAAATAAATCATGTAAATACTAATATTTATATGTAAATATCATTATTTACTGTTTTTTATTTAAAGAGTAAATATCACATTTATCAAGTTAATTTTAGATTTATTAATAAATAAATAAGGTAAATACCATGTTGTACTATTTTCTATCTAACAAGTATGTATCAGATTTATCAAATAAATGTGAAATTTACTGATGATTAAGTCAGGTAATCATTATATTTTACAGGTAAATATCCTTATTTAATGTTTATTATTAGTACGTTAATAGAATAATACTACATTTATTACCAATCAATGTTAATAATTAAAAATTGTTATAGTTATTTTTTGTATTTACATTTTCTTCTATAAAATTTTAAATATTGTAAAAAGCCCCAATTTATTCTTAAATTAAGTCCCAAATCTAACCCTAACCCTAACCCCGAAACATGCCAGCCACCACCGGGATTGGCCATGGAGTTATTGGAGGATATGATCATGGAGACGGAGAATATATAAACCGTGGGATCGCCGGAGATATCGTGCCGCTGCCGACGAGATCTCGTCGGATTTCATTGTTATTCCCACCTCATGGTCGCGATTAGAATTTGATAGAGAAATCCACTTACAGCAGTGAGAAAATTCGCGACAAAGAAGCACGATTTTCACCATGATTTTTTGATTCTCGCCTCACAAAAAGATTCAGGATTTCTACCGTTGGGATCTACGAATCTCGCCGTTGATCATGGTTGTGATGGAGTTGGTGACGGTTTCAGCCATGAATCTAGCCGGAGATTGTAGTCATGATGGTGCCGGTTGCGAATCTCGCCGTCGGAGGCAGGGACAGGAACTGACAGTTCTGGGAGGGGGGAAAAAGAAGGAAGAGAGAGAAGGAAGGGTTCGGGGCATTTTTGGATTTTTCTTCTTGTCATTTATCTTAATTATGCTATTTATTAACAATAATTTCAGATATGCTATTCTTTTAAAACCAAGTATTCCATTATGCTACTCTGACTATTTTCTGAAAAATTGAGATAAAAAATTTAGGTTTGAAACCGCAAATCCAATCCAAACGGATGCTTAGTCCACATGCGTGCATGAACATCACTACCAAGTAGCACGGCCCGTTTTAAAATCTTCGGGTGCCTCATACGCCTTGCGGGCTTCATTAAACGAAGCCCAATCCTTGAGGTTTTTGATTCGCCAAAGTCGCTGTTCTTCGCTTAAACCCTGACTTCCCTAAACCCCGATCTCTCGAAAACCCGAAAAAGCATGTCCCTAATACGCAAATCCCCTATCAAAACCTTTGAATTCCGACAGATTTTCACCCTCTCCGACCGTTTCTTCACATCCACAACCACAAGCCTTAGCCGATCCTCGGACAGGCCTAACACGGCCCACTACGACGAGCTCGTCAACGCCGCCGGAAAATCCGGCGACTTCGACGAGCTCCGGCGACTCCTCAACAAGCGCGTGAAGGACGGCTTCTACAACACCACCAACACCTTCAACTTCATCACCCGCAGCGACGCCTCGCCCTCCGCCGTCGCCGGCCTCTGCGAGACCCTAGCCGGCCTCGACGCGGGCGTCGTCCGGAAGGGCGCGTTCGACGCGATCGTGGCGCGGCTCTGCAAGATCGGCCGGGTCGACGAGTCGCTCCTCGTGATCGACGCCATGGCGCGTGCGGAATGTGGACTCGGCGCGTCCACGTTCCACCCCGTGATCAAGGCGCTCACGAGGAGGAACGAAGTCGACGGAGCGTGGCGCGTGGTGGATCGACTGAGAGAGCTCGGCGTCTCACCGGACGTGACGGTGTTCAACCACTTCCTGGCGACGCACTGCGCCGCCGGGGATGTGGAGGCCGCGGCGGCGGTGCTGGGGAGGATGGTGGGGCAGGGGCAGGGGCAGGGGCTGAAACCGGATGGGCGTACTTACGATGCGCTGGTGCTGGGCGCGTGTAGGGCGGGGAAGGTGGAGGGGGCGCTGGTGGTGCTGAGGAGGATGGAGGACGATGGAGTGCCGATGCTGCTGTCCACGCGCCTGTACGTGGTGGACGCGCTGCTGAGCTTGGGATATTACGACCAGGCGGTGAGGTTTGTGAGGGTATATGGCGGGAGGGACACGTGGCTTGATGCTGAGAGTTTCGGGTGTTTGGCGACACGGCTAATGAAGCTGAATAGGATGGAGGAAGCGAGAATGGTTTTGGATGAGATGAGAACAAGAGGACTGGAGATCCGTGATACATTGACGAGTTTGTTAAATCGTCTTTGATTGGCATATGGAATTATTTGATCTAGTTTTGAACTGGAATGAATATCTCTGTGTCAGAGAGTAACAAATCTTGGACAAGAGTAACCCATACCCACACTAGAGATTCTGTTTTTTGCATATCTTGGACAATAGTCTTGTTCTGGATGGATGCTTTGAATTTGCATGGAACAAATAAAAAATTGAAGAGGGCGGGAGAGAAAAGTAGATGGAAAGAGAAGGGTGAAAGTAGAAGGATTTTGTTGTTTATTATTATTTGAGACGAAAGAAAAAGAGGAATGAATGGATTATGATACGTTTATTAAACCATAAATGAGAAAAGTAATGAGATTGAAAAGTAAAGTAATGGAATATAAATGATGATTATTGATTCACTTTTTAGGGTTTATCTATTTATTGGATGGTGTAGATAAAAACAATTCTATTCTTTTTGTAGCGTTTATTAACCATAGTAGTGTTAATTTTACTAATGTAATTACTAAAATATCTTTTATATATAACAAAAGTAACATTAGCATATGAAAATTTATTAATGGTAAATGAATAAATTTGATATGTATTTCATTTGACAATAAATCAATATTAAGGGGATGTAAGGATTGACATTCCCCTTCTTTATTTTTTATATTATGTGGGAATTACTAAAATATCATTTCTCATTTTGTAAGTAAATACATGATTAAGTGGAAAAATGAATAACTATTCACTTTCTCTTTCTCTTTGATGCAAAGTAAAAGAGAGGATTTCAAATAATTCAAAACATCTTAATTATAATCTCTCTTAAATTAAAGTGATTGTTTGAAGAATTATATATAAAACATCATTAGAGAAATGACCTCTCACTTATTTTTCAATTCCTCACCTGAATGATCTGCCACATATTCCTTTATATTTTTTCTCCTTCCTAACAAATATGCTTTTAAGGGCGTGGCTATGCAAGTGAGCTTGGGATTAGGTTATAAACTTTGTTTTCCCCTTTAACTCACAAAAAATATACAATTAAAATAAAATAAAAGAGAGATCTCTCTTTTTATCATTATTATTTATTAACTTCATTTTAAACCCCGCATTATAAAACAAATTCCGTTTTAGTTTCTAACTTAAAACGTTGCAGAATAAATTCTTGATTTATCAAATTATATTAAATTAATCCTTTATTAAAAGGTCTCTTGATTGAGGATCATGTTCGATTTAGTAGGAGTTAAAATTGTGATTTGACATGGGAAGGGGGAATTATGTTATTTTTAATAGATATATTAACACTTGGATTGAAGGAATGATTAATTTAGAATAATTTAATAAATTAAAAACTTGACATATATATATATATATATATATATAGATAAAAATAAAGAACCCACTGAATAGGTGGAGACCTCTTTTTAGTGTCCCTTGCCACTCGCCTTCCCCGAGTTCACCTGCAAAAGTTGTTGTCTCGTCTCTTGGTGTCTTTTTTCTTTCCTGCAATGCAAATTATTTTCTCTAATAACAGTGGGAAAAAAACTTTCAGTAAAAAAAAAAAAAAAAAAGAAAAGAAATGTAGACGTTTTTATGGGCAAAATTTATATTACTTAGGAAACATGTCCAAACGACCAAAAACCAAAGAGGTGGCACTTATAGTTGGTTTATTTAGTTCCTTAAACTAAAGTCTTTTTAAGTGGTTCCGTCCAACCACAATACGGTAGCTGACGTCACCGCCGGTCGCAATGTTCGGCCAACATTTTCCCTTTCCTTCCGAATCCGATCCCCCTTTTCTCTTTCTCTCTCTCTCTCTCCAACCCACTCCCTCTCTCTCTATCTTCACCTTCGCCGTACATACTTACACCCACCTGACCTGACCAGTTCCCGTTCCCGTTCATGGACCGTCCGGGACCCACCGCCAGGCCCCACGGCGGTGGCCGCGAGGACTGCTGGAGCGAGGTCGCCACCGAGGCCCTGATCGAGTCGTGGGGTGACCGGTTCCTCCAGCTCAACCGCGGCAACCTCCGTCAGAAGGACTGGAAGGAAATCTCCGACGCCGTCAACGGCCAAATTGACGGCGGCGGCGGAGGAGGAGGAGGAGGAGGAGGATCGAAGCCGTACAAGACGGATGTCCAGTGCAAGAACCGAATCGACACGCTGAAGAAGAAGTACAAGCTCGAGAAAACCAAACCCTCCCCTTCCTCCTGGCGCTTCTTCCCGCGCCTCGATTTCCTCATCGGCGCCGCCGCCAACACCAAGAAGCCCGCGGCCGCCAACGCCAAAGCCAACGCCGTGACTCTGACGATCAAATCCGGCGACACCAAGCCCACTTCCAGGCCCGGCCCACGGCCAGCGGCGCGTAATCGGTCGCCGGAGAGCTCGATCGGCGACGAGGATGATGACGACGACGATGACGATGGCGCTGACGTGGCGAGGAAGCATCGGACGGAGGCAGTGGAGTTGTCCGATGGGGCGGCGTGTAGGGAATTGGCCCGGGCGATACTGAAGTTCGGGGAGATTTACGAGAGGATCGAGAGCTCCAAGCAGAAGATGATGATGGAATTGGAGAGGCAGAGGATGGAGTTTGCCAAAGACCTCGAGTTCCAGAGGCTCAACATGTTCATGGACGCTCAATTGGAGTTGGAGAAGAGGAAGCGCCCCAAGTTCGGCCCTGGTTCCGGTAAAATTTTCGCAATCGGAACTCGATTTCCAATTTGTGACTTTTGATCTGAATTGTTGGTTGAATTGTATGCATGTGAAAATTGTTTTGATTGTCGGATTGAGAGAGTAGTGTTTGGCCTTGAAAGGAATTCAATAATTTTAGTTAATTCTAATTACCATTGGTTTAAGGCGTCAAGAACGTGTAAAAACTAGAAACTAGAAAGTTGTTAATATGCTTCAAAATTTAGGGTCTTGTGTTTTGTTCAAGTTTTTTGGGGAGTCCTGAACTTTGTTCGATAATTCGGCATCGTTAAGCTTGTATGTTGCGGAAGTCTCAATTTAGGTTTTTCTAAAGAAAATTGTTCAACCGAAGCTTAATCCCTGAAGAAATGCGCAAATATTTATCTCAAGCTCGGCTCAGTCTTGGTACCATGGAAGATCTTATTTTTGTTTGCTTCTAATACAATTAAGCATCTCGAGTAAATCTAGTGAAACTTGAAGTAGGCTTGTCTTGGTATCAGGAATATCCTTGAGTACAAGAGTGTTGCCCTGTTAGTGAGCTTATAGGTTTAGTATGTTGGCTAGAATCATGTGCTGGCGTTTGATCTGCTCCGATCATGTGCGAAGTAGGGATCTGTGTGTCCTAGTGTTTTATGCGCTTCCTTTGCATTGGAATTTCAAGCTTTCCGTGTGTATTTTAGTTGTGGTTTCAAAATAACCTGTTATTTGAACATGACGGATGGTTCTGCTCTTTTGCCTTGTGAGGATGACCTGATTCTATTCTATGTAACGTTGTTCTTGCTCGTGTAGTTTATGAACATTTTGAATCATGTTTTACTGCACCGCTGATAACGAATTTGAAATAAGAAACTTGAAAATTTCAGATTTCGTTGAGAAAGGTAGTGTTTGTTTTTCTGCCCCACTGGACTTGTACTCTGAGTGCTCTTTATATTGTTACTTGTATTAGACGAAAGGCTATCTTGAATTTTATTATTTAGAGCTAGCGGTCAAGTTCAACAACAATGTTGGATGATATTAGCAATCTAAACCTATAAGCACGTCCGAGAAACATAGTTTTCGAAAGAAAAAAACAAAGAATCTGTTGGCTGCTGTTTGCTATAAGTCCATTGCATTGCTTTATTTCTGGCGAACTTTACTGTATTACTTGAATTTGGTTCGAAATAATGGTCTAAATTTGTTTACCTTGAGCAGGGAAGAAATAATGTGTTGAAATCACAAGAACACCATCCATGGACCGTATTCATAAAGGAAATGCATTTTGGAAATCTATGGAAGCCTGTGTTGGTTTCCTCGACACAGACCTTCCTCAATTCATTTGCAGGCTTGCAAATTTAGAGCTTTTGAAGAAGACGAGCCTAGTTCGCTTCGATTGTTGTAATGTCTTGTGTACAGGATTAGTTCTCCTTTGTAACAGATTTGTGTCTCCTTTTGAATTTCTGAAAGAAAATGTAACATTAATATCTATTCACAATCTCGATGTCCATGTCAATTCTTTGGCTTCCCAAATTATTTTTCTGCATGTCACTCACCTGCTTTCTTAATTTGAGTCCCTTTTCAAGATGGAGATCAACAAGTAAAATATGTCGCCGTCTATAACAAGGCACTGCCTCAAAACTCACATCATAGCTTTCCTTGCAGGTGAGATTGCGTCCAAGCTTTTTTCTTTCCATAATAAGCTACTTTTGAAGGGACCACCAAGTGTGGTGGCCTAGCGGTAATGGATTATCGTGGTGGTTTTGTGGTCAAAGGTAATGAATTAACGTTAGCACATTCGGTGGAGTTGGAGTGACGTGCTCCCTGTCAAGGGGTAGGGCCTGCCAGTAGGGCTTTTAACGGATACTCCTATTAGCATATGGGGAGCCCGTTTGATAACGTCCAGTGGGATATGCTAACTCTGGTTGTCCCCTTACCCTTTGAAGAGCATGATTTTGGTTCTCAGAGCATAACCCAATTATATGGCAAACAGGGTCTATTACAGCTCACATAAAATTGACATCCACACAGAGCCCGGGGGGGTGGGGGGGTGTTGAAATGGGGTAGTGTGGAAATCAATCATTGTTACATTCAATCTGAACTTTGTAAGAGTTGGTTTGGTACCTTAGACATTCACGGAAACTAATAACTTAGATATATATATATATATATATCTTTTATGGAGTCGAGTCTGATCAGATTTGTAAGGTCTTTGGATTCTCACTGCAGCAAATAAAGTTAAAAAAGCGTGTTGTGGGGTTTTGGAAATCATGGCCTCAATTTCCTCCGTAGCATGGAATAATGGCGTCGGCTCCTACCAACCAAACCCACCACACCCCCCCCCCCCCCCCCCCCCCCCCCCCGCCCCCCGGGGTTCCACTTTGGCTATCAAATTGCAATGAAACGACATCCAAACCCATCTCTTTCGTCTTTTTTCCCGGATTGGCTTTCCTTCTTTGAATAATTGTGGCATCCAATACTTGTATGTGTATATATATATATATATATATATATATAAGTATATGTATATATGTATGATCACCTTAATTGGACATCGAAATCGCTTTAAATTCTTTGAATCAATTTCTGCTCATACCATGATTTTAAGTAGTTACATACATACAGGAATAGGTCTACATCTAGTTTGAGATAAAGTAAGTAACAAATCAAGGACAAACTCCATTTAATAATAATATAATTGGTACAAAATTCATAATATATACGGGACAAAGCTATAATCATACATAGGTCCATTCTGGCCAAATTCAAAAGGATTCTGGGTAAAGCCATCGCTGAATCCAGCACAAGGAAAACCGCTCAAACCTACCTCGGTGACCCGACTTTCGAAGATATTGTAGTCAGAAGTGGAAGAAGAAGAAGAAGAACAAAGAGAAGATGAGGATGAAGAAGAATTGGCGGCGAACCGAGCAAGACGAGCCCTAGCAATGGCCAGATCACGTTGGAGTTCGACCATCCTTCTCTGCAGCAAAGCTATGGCACCAATGCAACCGTAGACCGGGTCCAGGAGCCTAGCCTCGGCCTCATAAGCGAGGGAATTCACGGTGTCTTCCCTTTGCTCTTCGGGGACCTCGATGAGGATCTTGCTGACATTACTTGCTCCAAACACTTTGTGAACTTTGGCGAACTTCTTGGGCTCGTCCGAGCGAAAATAGGGCGCGAATATGCAGGTGGGAGTGCATCTCCTCTTAAGGAACTTGCAGGCAGCGCAAGAGGAGCTTGATCTTGGCTCGTGGCTGCCTTTCATCTATCTCCCTTATCTATCTTTCTAAATCTATCTACTCTTTCTTCAAACGCAATAACTTCCCTTTTCACTACACATGCATATTTATAGTGGTTTAAATTTTGGTTATGATTTGTTCGGGGAATTTTTTTTTTTTTTTTTTTTTTGAATTGTGCCTTGCCCTTTTAGCTCAGTTGGTTAGAGCGTCGTGCTAATAACGCAAAGGTCGTAGGTTCGAGACCTGCATGGGCCATTTTTTGTGGCTCTTTTTTTCTCTTTATCTTTTCATGTTTTCAATTTTTTCTTTTGTTTTAATTTTTTCAAGTGGGAAGGACTAAGGAGTTGTCTCAATAATTAAAGATGAGATGGGGTAAGGCTAAGATGAGGACATGAGACATGATAGTCCGTCCACATAGAGTGAGATATTTCAATTCATTAAAGTTAAAAAAAAAAAAAAAAAAAAAAAGAGAAAAAAAAAAGAAAAAGAAAAGAAGTTTCGCAAGAAAGTTGAAGAAAGTTGGACCTGCCCACACGAGGGAAACTTGCAAAGTGAAATAAAAAGACTTACATTTAGGAAGCCTTGCCCCCCACATAGTGTTGGCTATAAGCATCTACATTCGGTAAGCTTTTTTTTTTTTTTTAGTGTGGTTTTTTTTTTTGGTGGTATTTTATTCCCCTTAGCACAGAAGAAGGAAAGGTTTTTCAGTACCCTCTTTCACGTGCCAACTCCAACTTAGATAACCAAATTGGTAAGCTTTTTTTGTGGTGAAATGAAACGTCTCTCCACGTTTCTAGAATCAATTAATAGATAGAGATGTATCCTCATCCTATAAGATTTTTCATAATTTTCCTCTTCTTTTATAAGCATTTTCTTTTCTTTGTAATCTTGTTACATGAGAGTGCAAGTTTTTGGAATTCATGATTTTCCACTAGAAAGAAAATTATAGTACTAAGAATAGGGGTGTTTGCTTTTAAGTTTCATTTTTTTAATCCCAACTTTTGTAGAGCTATTGTCTTATTTAAGTTTTTTTTTTTTTTTTTCTCTTTTAGTAAACTACTAATTGTCCCTCTTGTAAGACTATGGGGGTGTTTGGTGTGTAAGTTGAGTTTGAGTTGAGTTGAGATTTTTAAGTTTGAATAGTAATTTTTGTTGACTTTTTCAGAAAAGACAAAAAACTTTTTCAGAAAAGACAAAAAACATGATGAAAAAAGTACAGTTTAGTTTTTGCTTTATTTTTTTACACTCTAGGCTCACACTTAAAGTTGAATTCATCTTATCATTATTGTTTTTCTTTGAATGGGCAATGCAATAATGCACATCACTTTCCCAAGAGCCTAACAAGCTTTAAATGACATGAAGATAAATCCATGAATTTCGATCATATTGGAATTTAACAAATTATTTCACAGATAAATGAGTTTCCATTACTACTACTACTAATAATAATAATAATATGATAACTACAACCACAAAGCTCAAAATTACTCCAACAGCCAAGCTCGATTTGCCCTCCAATATTCCCATATTTAAATCATTTTTGGACTTAGTGACTCTCTATTTAACTTGTAGCTAGTAAGGAAAAGAACGGACATCTGCAAAATAAATGAATTCCTATGACTTTTTCCATCTTTATTTTATTTTATTTTTTTGATGAGAACTCTTAAGTATTAATTAAAGGGCATAGAGTTTTTTTTTTTTTTTTTCCTTCTTTAGACACAAAATAATACACACACATTAATCTCACATGATAGATTGACCAAAAGGAAGAAACATAATGGATTTTATTAAGTTACAATTTTCAGATAATCAGTGACTAAAAATGAACTCATGAAAATATCCACAATTCCCGAGTTCTTTTTTTTTTTTTTTTTTAAACTCTCTTTTATCTTTAATCTTTTGGAATTTCTTTTTATGCCTATGGGGGATTTTTACTTCTAGTAAGGAAGGAATAAATGTGTCACTTCAAACTTATTGTGGTAGGGAGTGAAAAAAGGGACAGAAATGATAATAGTGCTCCCCGTTCAAGAGCCCACTTATTTAATGCACGTCGTTTTCTCATACCCACACAAGCTCAACAAAAAAGGCAAAGTCCCGCGAGTGTTTCTCAACCCCCCCTCCCTCTCCCCACCTCAAGATTCAATCAAGACTAGATTGCTTTACATATTATATATTTATATAAAGATGTAATTTAGTTAGGTATGACATACAACTAATATATATTAGTAATTAATTAACTACTAGTATACTCTGATTAACTAAGTGGTTTACTTTGTTTCATCAATGTCTCCTTATCTCATTACTTTTATGCTTTTCTGTTCATTTTACTTTTTTAGAACAGCAATCTATGTAGTTTAACTTAGTTTTGAATTATGTTTTTATAAAATGGAACGCTTAACCTAGTCCAAGTGATTATGGTTGAATTGTTTAAGTCAAAAGGTTCAACTCTTATTGTTAAAACTTTAGCATGTCAAACTCGAAAGGTCCTTCTATGGTGCATTTATGATATGTTGCCAATCTACAAAGTCTATTGTATCTTTGTCACTTTAACATTTAAAGTTCATAATTATATTTTTTAAATATACAAATTATTATAGTTTCCTATTAAATTCACAAATCTATCAAAATTTATACAACTCCAAAAGTCAAAATTCATAAATTCCAATATAACATAAACAAGTTAATATAAGAACCGATGCCGAGAATTCTTCTCCCGACACTATAAGAGTTCCCCAGAGTTGAAAAATGAGCAACTTGATTTTATGATTCCACTACTCTATAAGAAGCATGGTCAATTTTATAGAAAAAAATTGAGATTATCACCTTGGAGTTATAGAAAACTATCCAAATAATAACTTGATGAGATATTATCATCAATTGATTGGTGTAGTAATTTTTTAATTTTTTTTTTCGAAGCCTCGTTTCTAAGTTACTTATCTGATAATAGACAGTGTAACGTTATATTAGTAGTGGTAAAATTGAAATTGAACCATTCTTCTAAGCAAAATTGAATCAGTTTCTGTTTCATTAAAACACACAAGAAAAAATAAATCCATTAAAAGGTTAGTTTGAGAGACTATTCTAGATCACTTGCTTTAAAATGTTACTCTAACTTGAGTCGAATCATTAGAGATCCTTTTGCCAAGTTACTACAGTCATGCCGAGCGCATTAGTTAGTGCAGTAGTCATGATTTTGCAAGCAATCATCATTGACACTAAATTTATAATTGTAGATTTTGTCCTCTGGCGTACAGTCTTTGTTATGAGTCATCACCACAATCAATAAGAATTCCATTTTACATATTCCTTTTTCACATCGAGAATTCTATAGTAAAATATAAAAATAATAATTTATTGGTAAGACTCTGTCATTAAATTCAAAATTTTTTTTTTGTTTTTACATAATATGATTTTCAATCGATCTGACGTTTATAAACATGCATTAGAAATACTGTACTACAGAAATTTTGGTATCATTATCGACGGTGAGAAACAACGATAATGACAATACATCATAAACATCTAACTAGTGAAGTACACATGCTTAGGAAGAGCGTGGGAAGGAGCAACGGAAGATATGAAAAACGGCCCGAGTAATAAGTGAGATTATTAGATTTAGGGGGGAGGAGAAAAACAAAAGCAAAGCAAAGGGAGTTGATATTTTGTTGGGGGTTAGAAAGTGGAGGAAAAGAGGGCGTGTGAGAGGAGAAACTGTAGCTTTGATTTGAGAGTTTTGAGAGAGAGAGAGAGAGAGAGAGAGAGAGAGAGAGATGGAAAATCGGGTGGTCTTTATGTTTTTCCCCTGCAGCCCCACCACAAGAGTCACAAATCCAATTGTGATTCATTAAAGCCTATGCTTACATTTTCCAGATTTGACTCCGAAGAGACACCACATGTGATTTCATGAATATGAGAGAGAGAGAGAGAGAGAGAGAGAGAGAGAGAGAGAGGGAAGGGGCCAATGGAAGGGGCCTAGCTAGCAAAGGATAGAGCTTGAATTGCATGTGGTGGAAATGGGGGTGAGACTTCAAAGGGGAAACAATCGTGGAGGGCTTTGTACCTTTACCTATATAATGCTTCTATATATATATATATATTTGATATTTGTGACATAAATATAACAATTTTTTTTTATTATTCTTTCCATTTCTTTTCTCATTAATGCTTTGTTTGAAATTTAGGATATGATTTGATGGATCTTTGTTTGTTACCTTAGCTTCGTTTCTTATATATGCATGCATAAATAATTGGCGGGTGTCTTGCAAATAGTTGTCTAAAGTGTTGTAGTTTCTCAATAGGTTTTCTGTAGTATGATTCATGCCTATCTTGGCTTTGTTACAACAAGGCATTAGAGGTGTGTCCCACAAACACCAAAATAAGAAAAATAAAATAAAAATAATCGGACAGATGTTTTTGAGAAAAGGGAAAATTGTTTAGTGATCATATGACGTTAAAAGCTATCAACTTGTTCTGCTAAAGTCTAATGTGAATTTCTGTCATAAGAGAGTGAGATCCCAGTTATGAGCAAGTGGACTAATGATTTGGAAAATTGTATTGAATAGCATTTTAGGTTTTCTATTAAGGGTTAACTTAAAACAATGAATAGAAGGATAGCATTACGGTAGAATCTTTGACAAGAGAATTAACCTTCCTTGCACCGAGCATAGAAAAGGAGAAAGCACTTGAATGATATAAATTTAGAGATCATTATATTAATTTGACATAAAAAATGAATATTAGACTAATATGACATAAAATTAAATTAAAATTAACTAAAATTTATGTAATTTTGATTAACAGTAAGGAATTTATGTCATGTTAGTCAATAAAAAAAAAAAAAAAAGGTTATTTAGATAATTTGATCTAGAAAACCATCTTTGAACGGAGGAATGACTTAAGCTTAATGTCCACGAAGAAGCCCACTTACATGATCTTGTTAGGAGTTGGGTTTATCTCAACAGCCCACAACATGCCCATTGTTTTGAAATTGTCAAAGGCCATTTTCTCTAAATGGATGGCCTTCGAGAGTTTGGACCAAAATGATATATAAAAGGGTAGCAGCACAAAAAAAAAAAAAAAAAAAAAATATATATATATATATATATAAGTTATTTCTCAAACATTTTAGCTTGCATTGTATATGAGTTTGGAATGAATTTTTACATTGAACTTGGTTGACTTTTCAAAAATTAATTATAATTTTTGTTGATTTTTCAGAAAAAAAAAAACTGAGATAAAAATTTTAAATTCAAACCTGAAAGTTAAACAGAGCCTATATAGTTTGACAGGAGAGTCTTCAAGTTGATAATGAGTTAAAATTTGAACAAATGCCGTTCTTATGTAGACTCTTTTAAAGGAAGAATAAAATTTTAAATGACGTTTGAATCACATCATGTCATATTCATGAGATCGTTTTCTTCAAAATTTTAGCATCATCAATAAATTTAGGAGAACTTTGCAACCTTTTATTACACTAAGGGGTAATTTACAACAATTAAAAATTTAAAGGGAAAGTTGTCAATGCAATCAAAGTTCGGGAGCAAAAGCACAAAAAACCAAAAAATCAAAGTTAATAAAAAAGGGGAGAATGCAGAAGAAGTGACAATATTTACAAAAAAGAAAAAGAAAAGAAAAGAAAAATCAGAATTGATACATTATGCTACTAAATGGTTCCGTGCCTTTTTTATATTTTTCTTCTCATCTTGGCCAAACAACAAATAAAAATGGAAAAGAGAATGGTCATAAAAAGTCGACCATGTTATACAAAGTCCAAACAGATAATTCCAGTTAAGTGTGAACTGTATGGACCTTGTCAACAGGCTCTTAATTAAATCTCCTACATTCAAAGAATCCAATCAAAGATTAAACTATAAATAAGAGACAAAAGGAAAATAAAAGTTATTTTATTTCATTTTATTTTTATTTTTTAAATGAAAGGTTAAATCCATTTGAGTTTGATTGCATCATTTTCAAACGCAAAATGGCTTATGTAATATTCTTGAGTTACGCGAAGTCTCTAACCAATTTCACCATTGATTTTGTCCCTGTTCAAAGATTATTAAGTTTATTATACATAATTAGAAAGAAATAGTAATATAATAATAAAACAATTTATGCTCGTGGGTTGAAGATCACGCGTACAATAGGTTTTCAAGGATTATTTAACTTTTTTATTCAAAAATGAAAAGTTATAATCTTCTCATTTAGAAGCGGAGCCATCCATGTCGAATGGAGGTGAATTTATATTATATAATATTTTCTTAATTTTATCTTTAGAAATTATACATTTTCTTACTTCATTTTTACTAAAAATTAATTTATCCCTGTATAAACTCCTTACAAATTTTATCTTAAAAATACGCCTTCACTAAAACAAAAACTAGCTTCACCATCATTCTCATTTGATCCTACCATTTTTGTGCCATTCGATTTTTCTCACACACATTGACCATTGGTCCCGCCAAAGTGTTCTTTGCTTTCTTATTCATTATTTTTTTATTTTATTTTTTTCACCACCTATACAAAACGAAATTAGTGTCTACATGTATCAAAATTGAAGTCACAATTTTTTTAATAATTAAGAAAAGAGAAAAAAAAAAAAGTAAAACAAAATACGAACACTTGCAAGGTACTAGAGGCCAAGGCATACAAGTTTGACAAGGATTAATAATAAACTAATAACGTTTCCCAAATTGTAAATAAAAAAATAATAACAAGAGGAGGAGAAGAATAATAAGCAACAAAATCAACGAGGCCTGAAATTCCTCCAAGTGGCAGCCACCCACAAAAGCCCGTTGCCTTTTCCCTCCTTTTTAACTTACCGTTTCTATTGTCTCTAATGTCAACTACGCAACAGAAGCTGCCAAGAGTCAATTCCCTTAATTTAATGTTTCTCTCTTTTGGTAACTTTTCTCAAGTATTTATTCTAGGAATTTTGTCAAAATTCTCCTAGTAAACCAACCACCACAAGAAGTAAAAACAAAACCTTTTTTTTTTTTTTGGGGTTCTTTTTTTTTTTTTTTGGTAATAACAATGAGAAAGGTGATCTGAATTCCCATGGATGTGTCTGATCTTTCTCCTCTGATCATCTCCAAGGGCTTTTTGCCAACCGGGTCTTTGTTAGAGTCCTTGGTTCACATATCAAACCAAGTTTTCGCCATGGAACAGCTTCCAATTGTTCAGGTCAGGAACATCTCAACCATGATAAGAAGAATCAAGCTTCTCTCTCCTTTGTTTGAAGAGATTCAAGACACGAATCGCTCGCTTCCTCCGTCTTCGATCCTGTGTCTCACCGAGCTTTTCTCGGTGATCAGAAGAGTGAGGTTCCTCATTCAAGGCTGCAAAGATGGCAGCTCTTTGTGGGGCTTAATGCAGACTGAGCTGGTCTCTAACCAGTTTTATGTCCTTGTTAAGGAGATGGGAAGTGCACTTGATATTTTGCCTCTCAGTTTGCTCAACATCTCGGCAGATATTAGAGAGCAAGTCGAGTTACTTCACAAGCAAGCTAAAAGGGCGGAGTTGTTTATCGATCTCCAAGAGCTTCAAAGAAGAGAAGAACTTCTCCAATTGATGGCTACCAATAATGAGAAGAGCAGCAAGAGAAAAGGGTTCTTGGATTTTGAGAAAGTAAGGGAGATTTTTAGCAGCATTGGTTTGAGAACACCGCTAGATTATGAGGAAGAGATGTTGAAACTAGAGGCGGAAGTGCAGAAACAAGCGGGGACCGGTGGACTAATAGTTGTGTCCAATATTAACAATCTTATATCCTTTGTTTCATATTGCAAATCTATGATCTTCAGTGGTGTGCCTGAGAGATCAAAAGATGAGGTAAAGAAGCCGTCTTCTTCTTCATCATCTGCGAACAAGAACTACAAGCGTTCCTCCTCTTCTCAATCAATGACTGCGAACATCCCAGATGAATTCCGCTGTCCTATTTCTCTGGACCTGATGAGAGACCCTGTGATCGTCGCATCAGGCCACACGTATGATCGCAACTCGATTGCGCAGTGGATCAATTCAGGACACCACACATGTCCCAAGAGCGGGCAGAGGCTAATCCACATGGCACTCATACCAAACTACGCGCTCAAGAGCCTAATGGAACAATGGTGCCAGGATAACAACATTCCTTTATCAGAGTCTAAATCGCAGTCTCCCTCGGGCTTGGAGAGTAGCGACAGAAAAAGAGGGCAATGCGAGAGCGCTGTTGACCATATTTCCGCCGTGAAGGCTGCTGCTGATGCTGTTAAAATGACAGCTGAGTTTCTAGTCGGGAAACTAGCCACCGGCTCACCGGATATCCAGGGACAAGCGGCTTATGAGCTTAGGCTGCTTGCCAAAACTAGTATGGATAGTAGAAGGATTATTTCCGAGGCTGGAGCTATTCCCTTTCTTGTGACTTTGCTCAGTTCTCATGACCCCAGAATTCAGGAAAATGCGGTCACTGCACTGCTCAATCTGTCAATCTTCAACAACAACAAGATTCTGATCATGGCTGCAGGGGCAATCGACAACATTATATGCGTATTGGAGTCGGGGAAGACCATGGAGGCCAGGGAGAATGCTGCAGCAGCAATATTCAGCTTGTCCATGATTGATGACTGCAAGGTGGCGATCGGGGCACGTCCAAGGGCAATCCCTGCTTTGGTCGGGCTGCTTAAAGAAGGCACTCCGGCAGGTAAAAAGGACGCTGCCACGGCGCTCTTCAACCTTTCGGTTTACATTGCTAACAAAGTAGGCGTTGTAGTTGCTGGGGCGATTCCTTTGCTTGTCGACCTTTTGATGGATGACAAAGCAGCCATAACCGACGATGCCCTGGGTGTTCTTGCAATGCTGTTGGGGTGTTCTGAGGGACTTGAGGAGATAAGGAAGAGCAAAATTCTCATGCCTATTCTTATTGATCTTTTGAGGTTTGGTTCTCCTAAAGGGAAGGAGAATTCAATCACTCTTCTGTTGGGGCTATGTAAAGATGGAGGAGAGGAGGTGGCGAGGCGACTGCTGATCAACCCGCGGAGTATTCCTTCTCTTCAAAGCTTGGCAGCAGAAGGGTCGTTGAGAACTCAGAGAAAGGCCGATGCTCTGCTTAGATTACTCAATAGGTGTTGTTTTCAGTCGCATAATCAGGTCGGATTGTAAAAGTGGAAGAAGTTTGAAACGAGTGGTGTACATTTGTGGAAAAACCTTATAATAAAGATCTTGTTCATTTGTTATGGTATCTAGATCTTAGAGCTTTCTTCTTATTATGTTTATGGTTTTGTATCTTGACCATTTTTATACTATGACGGTGAAAATTGGAATCAAAACCAAGAGCCTCACCAAAATCTTCTTAGCCTGCACATATTTACCATCAAAATCCAAAACCTGTTAAAACTTTCAACCAAACAGGCATTTTGAGGATCTGAACAAAATGTGCAGAATCGGACATTTCTTAACTTAAGCTAGCAATTTTTTCCAGTGACATTATTACACAAGCTTTTTTCTTTGATTAGTTTGAGATGGAGCGTTTGGATCACACATTCACTTGGTATTATATTCCAATATAATGGATGTATTTCAACATGCGTTTGAATGTCCTCTTTAACCACAAAAATCAAATGGAATTTGCGTTTGGATTGCTTACATTTGAATAATCATTCTAATATGTATTAGTAAGAGAAAGAAAGAGTATGTGATGTAATTGGTAAAAATAGATAGAAAAAGTAAATGGATGAATAGTAAAATAAATGAGTGTATTTTCAAATGGAGATGTATTCATATCCAATATATCGAGGAACCAAATGAATATGACATCGTATTGGAATTGAATGTGTTATGGCATGAATTCTATTTGGTCTAACTCGAAAAATTCGCGGTGCGACATATGTGGTGGAGCTTTAATTATGAGAATTTTTTGGGGGCTTGTGGTGGTAATGGAGGAATTAGGCCGATAGGCAACCTCTTTTAGGGTTTGGGTATATATGATGTAATTTTAGGGTTTCATCATTATGCTCTTTGCTATAACCGCTCTCTCTTGTACCTATCTTTGATTAAGTGAATTTTCTTCTCCTCTACCGGTGGTTTTTTCTCGTCTAGGATTTTTCATGTAAATCTGTGTGTTCTTGTTTGTGTTTCTTTGTTGCCTATTCTCGTTCATAATTTTGTAACAGAATGAGTGATCCAAACGAGACATTAGAAATAATTGAACGAACATATTTTTATTGCTGAGCACATAAATATTTTACATAAGTTTACAAAGAGCAGCTCTATCACCCCTCCCAAAAGGGCAAAAAATAAAAAGTAGATGTAAGCTGCAGCCGGTAGACCCCTTTTAAGGTCTAACAAAAGAAATTAACATACTAAGGTCTAACAAAAGAAATTAACATACATAAACAAAGAAGAAAATACGATGAGAGACGGTTCAACTTATGTTTAACCAATCAGATCTCAACGGTTTGACTTTATGATAGGCAGAGATCCATGACATGCCATCTGTGAACCAGGATTCACGTCTGGAGCAGCCGAGAATTATGGTTAGTACCTCACAACTCTACCAGTTCCAACTGAATATGCGCGCCATTTATCTTGTATTTCCAGAACCAGCTTCCGCTGTCCATCCTATCCTTTCCAATAGTTTCTAATTGGACTTGCATACCTGTACGTCCAATGATATGAATTCTGAATAATGGAATTTCTTTCACGTGGCATGCATTCTGTGTGTGCTTGTGTGTCGAATGTGTGTGTACGTGTGTGGGAGCGGGAGCGGGAGCGGGAATGGTCAATTTTGACAACCTGTCATCAAATAATACTTGCATAGCCCAAAGCATGTCTATAATTGATGTATTATATAAAGCTAGAATGCCTAGTATTTGGACGCTTCTTAAAGCCACCAGAATCATCTGTTACTAAAATATTCGGGTTTGCGTGAGAACGGTTGGAGGGGGGTCACTGTAATGAGGCCTTGGTTTTAAGAGGAAAATAAACTTTGATGGGATATTAGACAAGTGAATTCAGCAGATAGACAAAGCGGTTATTTATATTTAAAAGTTTGTAGCTCAAAGAAAACCTGAACTTCCTGATCTGATCTTCAATTTGCAGCCATCCGGAACTTCGAATATATGATTTCCCTGCATGGTTAAAAAACAGTAAAAGAAGCTCCTTAGATTTTCTTGTAGGTATTTATAACCAGGTCAAAGAGTATGGTGTCTCTGTCAACTAAGTGAACCTCCGTTTTCCTCATTACTCACATATACATATGGGATATTAGAAGTCCTTTTTATGCTTTTTCCTTGTTTTATTAAACTGATCCGAAATTAAGAAAAAAAAGACCGAAATATCAGTAAATGTTATCCTTGTGTCCAACCTTCCCTCTACAATCTTGATATAATTTCGAATCTGATTTAATAAAAAGGGGGAAATGGAATAAAGGATATTCTATAAGGGAGAGAGAGAGAGAGAGAGAGGTGCCTGTTGAGGACCTTCGAGTCTTGAAAAATTAACATTTGAAAATTACGATTTGGCTAAACCTGAAGCATACTTTAGCAACCACAAGTCAATCTAACCTTTATGGTGACATCTGTTGCCTCAAATTCAGCATTTCCGTGTAAAACAATCTTACATGCCTCAAAGCGCTGCACAGCATGCTTCCAGTACACATTGTCTTCACAATCCCAGTTAATTCCCTTGTTCAGTACCTTGACATTTTCTAATCTACATCTTCCACACCTGTCCAGATGAATACTTTTCAGTAGCGGGGGCTATAATTTCCTTTAAAAAGTTTTCAAGAATTGCGACGGCATGATACCTGTGCCCATATTGCAAGATGTGTTCTCCATTCTCATTAATCCTAGTTGAGCCCATAGCACTGTCAGCCTCTATGACCAGGCTTCCGTCAAGCTGCAAACGAGAAACCAGATCACTTCACCAGCAATAATGAGCTCTGCACAAATTACCTATTTCACTATTACTAACCTGAACATTCCTCCACAGGAATTCTGCAACCTCTACTTGTAATTCAGAGCCCTTGGATATAGAACCTCCATAGAACTGACAGTAAAGAATAACTTTAGCTATAGTTGCGAGTGCTTCACTCTTTGAATAAGAAGGAGGGGAAAAAGAACCAAAAATGAATGTTCCAAGATGATAGCAACTGCATTTCAGAACCTCTCCAGTATTTTTGGGCATAAAGAAAATCAACAACTGAGTTGAAACATGATATGAATAACACGGATTATTATAAACTTGCTTTTTGCCTTGTTACTTCCCAAAGTGGACCCAGAGCAGGGTGCAGAAGGATAAGAAATGGCGGTCCAGAACCAACATATTTTTCATTACCTTCAATCTGCTATGCAACAACATAAAGTACCATAATTGAACATAGGTGTTAAAATATATATATATATATATATATATATTAGGCAAGAAAGCAAAATAAGAAAAATTCATATTGGGAAAACAATTAGAGATGGCTTAACCAACTGCAAGTAAATTTGATATCGATACTGCAGGAATCTTAAAAGAATGTACCTCAGGAAGTTTAATATTGCATTGAGAAAGAAGATCGGAGGCATTTCTAACGATATCCAACAGTGAACCGTCAGGGGTCTGCACATGAATTTGAATAGACATGTTAACGTGGAGCAAATACAGCTTTACTTGTTAGACTGGTCTACAGTTACTCAAGAAACAGGTCATGCCATTCTCAATATCCTCCAATTGAAAATAAAATTAGAGAACAACAGTAAACAGGACATAACAATCAGAAAAGTACATGACCTGGTGTAAAGATTTGTCTGTATGTCTTCTTTTCTTCTTAGCAGATGATGTAACTCTTTTCCTTTCATTAAACACGATATAGGTATCAAGCGTATCTGCTGAAACAAGTTAAGACAGTTATGGTGCATACAATAAATTGGATATGAAATTGACTACTATGTAGAAATGACGAGCACCATAAACAAGTATATACCTTCCACACCCTTATAACATCGAGATGAGTTTGTATTGAGAAAGCTATCAGCAATATTTTGCATTGTGCATTCCAGCCTGCCACCCAGAACACTGAATAATAGAAAAGTGTTAGGGTTCTCTAATGACATCTTGAATGGAAACTAATAACTTATAATAATTGCTTGGAAAAGAATTTTAAAGGGGGGGGAAAAAAAAGAGCAGCTTTTACATCAAACAAAAAGAACAAAAAATGATAGGGTTAAAAGGAGATCTTTGGCAGGAGAGGACCACTCTTTGAGTATTATTGCTGAAACCAAAAAAGTCAATTGTGCAAAAGAGAAGTCAAGACGTAATATACCTGTGTGGTTTTCCATAATAGTCTACAAACGAGATTTTCTTTTTCGTGTTGAGCACCATGCCAGGTAAGCTGTTACCATTATTACTTGATCCAACCAACTCCGCAGAAGGCAGATCCACGTACAAGATGTTCGTATTTGCAGGAAACTCTGCCTGCAAACTTGATTATAGAAAACAAAGTTATAACTCAACCTTCTGATCTCATGCTACAAGATGCCTCTAATATTAAAGAACATGATGCAAGAAGGAAAATAAAAAATGAAGCAGATTTAAGAACCAAGAAACAGAACCAAACTGAACAAGGTAATTTCATCTCTCTCCCCTCCCCTAGGGATTGGCAGTTGAAAACATCATCATATGCACTTTCTTATAACAGAACTCTGAGCATGATAAAATTCACGGCAAATAATGCCAGTACGTAAAGTTTATTAACTACGCATTACCACACCATCAAGTTCATTTAAACATCAAAATGAACAATTCTACAAGATTTCACTTTCTCATATTTTTGAGACGTACTACATTATTAAGCGGGTAACCCTTGGTTATTAAATATCTTGACTTGGTTCTGCCATTTAAACACTGAACCAGAATATACCTATTAGGAGAAAGAGGTCCATCAGCTATTCCAAACTTTTCAAACTCTGTATACTCGATGCATGATAAACCATAGGCCCAGACCCCATCAAGAGTTTTCTTCTCAATCAGAACATTAATTCCTTCTGTAGCCCCCAAGTTCCGCTTACAGGATGCAAAGCCCAGTTTCTGTCACATGCAAATTAAAAATGATCAACAAAAAAAGGAGTACTACAAGAACTAATCAATTAATATAGCTTTGACTTCCCCCAAAATCAGTGCAGTTCATGCGCTATACTAAGGTAAAATCTTCAAAAACAAATTTTGAAAATAAGCTTTTATTCTTTCTCCCAGTAAGTTCCTTGTTAAAACAAAATCTTACCTTTCCTTGGTGCAAACCAATTCCCGCCAATGCCAAGAGGGTCAAGTCTGTGGCTGCCACAACATTACTGCAGGTCACCATTGTTAGTTGGAGAGGATTGGGGGACTTGCTGAAACCAAAATGTTCCAAGTCTAGGCCTTACCTGACTTGACGAACAGTTGCTCCTTTTCTTCCATGATCATAGAACCATTTGAATATACCTTTGTCATAAGCAAGTTTCCATATTACACCATGACCGCCAGGTTTGCATACAAGTGAAAAAGGCTTGCTAACCAGCCATTGGCCTTCTTCTGCACTAACAGTTGGAACAAGAGGCTGGAAATTCACAAATTATTAACGTAAATGAGCACCAATATCTATCAACCCAAAAAAAGAAATTAATTCCTCTAAGTAAAAGAATAGTTTATGTACTTATAGCAATTCCAATCAAAAACCTGTTCAAAAAGTTGGAAACTTGATTGACCTCTTCCAAACCATCCAAGCCTTTTACAAAGAGACATGATGTGCTCATGATTGTTCTTTGCAGAACTTGTCATGATTGCAACAGGAGTGATGCATTGTTTGCCATAAATCTTGAAGTACAAGAACTCTCTAGCCTTGCAATTAAAAAAGAAGAAAAACCATAAGATGCATGTGAATTCATTGTCTACGATTAATGGTTTAATGCTCGTTATTATCCCATGCAAGCATCTGAGGCACAGATGGTCATGTTGGGAAAACAGAGATCATATACCTGAAGATCTCTTATGAGACCTTCCAACAAAGTCCGTCCACAATAAGGTAGCATTGCAGCAGGAAGACATTCACCTGTGCCAGGATCAACCAAGCCTAGCCTATCTGCAGCGCCTCCCAAAGGATAAATTTCACCTAGGTACGGCAAACCCTAAAGAAGAATAAGATATTGTAGTTCAAGCCAACTTGCAGAACATCATTTTCAAGGAGTAAAAGATATACAAAAGCACTAACCTCAATTCCCCATAAAGCAGCCTCTAATGCATATTCTGTATTTTGAGAAAGATCAAGTCCACTGGGAGTATGAATTTCCAAAAACTGGCAATCCATCAGTTCATGTTTGTGTTTGGAACTTTTTGTGGTCTGTCTTTCTGCTCTTGTCTCGACAAGAAGCTCCAAAACTGTTATCTGATATCTGCAGCACGTTTGTAAGCAGACAAACCATCATGGTTCGTACTTTGCATAAATAGCTTAGCTTGCAAATATGCTTAATACCTGCCTGATGTTTATTTATTTGTTTATCTATTATTTCAAGTTGGCAGGTGTCAAATCAAGAAAAAGGCATGATTAATTGGGAAAAAAAAAATAGTCTACTTTGAAACTTTCAGCACGAATATAAAATTTCAAATATAGACCTATGTTACATAGAACTTAGTAGGAGATAAATTTGAAATTGAATCTAATAATTATCAACATATGAATGGGGATCAATTATCTTTCGCAATTTCAATACCTCAGGTCTAGGTAACTTTGAACTTGAATTTGATAGTTCGGATAAGGCAAGTATTTGTTTGCTTGCCATTCAATTAACAAATTACTCCGGGAAAGTTTGAGTATTAAACAGAGGAAAAAAAAAAGCACAATCTTTTCAGCAAAAGGTTTTCAAACTGAAACCCAGAAACTTATAATTGAAGCAAGATCATAATATAGGAAATTCATCAGCATAACCATCTAGAAAGATGGAAATATTGCTTCCACAAAATACAAATTTATGCTTGCATATAAGACTGATTTTTATCTGCATTATCAGTCAAATGGGAAAACTTATCAATCTTAACATCTTCTTAACCCCACCTAGCTAAATTTTAAACCATAATAAATCCATAATTGAACTGAACAACCTATAAAACCAACTCTAAAACAATACAAACCTTTGGCATTACATTGCTTATGCTTTCAGGCAATAAAAAAAGGAACAGTAAAATTTGTGGCTTTTTAGTCAGTGTTTAGAACCAAAATTTTAAATTAATTAAAGCTATGCTTTGTAACTGTGAAAGTTTGACTGCAAACTCTTCTTGTGAAAAACTATCCAGACACTTCTTAAGCAACAATGCAAAGAGAAACTATTATACATACATACATACATATATATATATATATATATAACACATAAAGAAATGCAAAGAGAAACTCACCCAATAATTCCTCCAATGCAATCATAGAACTGTTCAACCTCTCCCAAAATCTTCAACAGCTTCCTCAAGTCCCCAATGTCTTCATCGTTCAAAGTCAAACCAAACCCAATCCCATTGGCTTCGCCACCGCCATTGACGTCCAACTTCTCAATCATCCCAACCAGAGCATAAAGCGCGCTCTTGATCGAGCCCCTCACCGACTCCAATTCGCTGTCCACGAACTCAAACCCGAAATCCAGCACGTGCTCCTGCCCGGACGCGACCAGGCACTTGAGCAAGAACATATCATGGGAGCTCAAATTCAACGAGTCCAAAACCCTAGAGAACCCGCTCCTGCTAGAACTAAAGAAGTCCTTCACTCTCCGGTCACCGTCCACAACTCTAAGCTTCCCTCGGAGGCTTCCCGACCTGGACAGCCTGGAGCGAAGACCTTTCAGCCGCGAGATTTCTCGCCGGAGGTCGAACTCCGGAGGCGGCGGTGCCGCGAACTCTACGGGCGCGGTGGTGACTCGCACGACGGGCCAACGAGGTGTTGACGACGACGACGACGGCAAAGAAGAAGAGGAGGAGGAGCCGAGGGAAAGAGGCGCTTTTGCGAGGCGGAGAGAGTAATGAGAGTGGGAGGTGGGGAAGAGAGAGATGTTGGAGGTTTTGGAGGTGAAGGCGAAGAGGAATTGGTTCTTGTGATTGAGTATTGGAGAGGACTTCGCCATTGTTGGACAGCCTGTGAAGGGGCGAGAGAGAGAGAGAGAGAGAGAGAGAGAGGCTTTGATTTAAAGAGAGGAAGAGAAATGAAGGGATAAAATAGATGCTGGGAGCATATGCCAAAGAATTAGGAGAGAGAAAGAGAGGAGAGAGAGAGAGGGGAAGGTGACAGAGAGAGTGGCGGGTTTATCAACTGTAAAAAGAGGAGGGAGTTGTCTCCTAAATATTATCATCTTCTGCTCCAACCGAAGCTTTTGATTGGTCGCTTGTATTTCCCTCTCCCTGTTTACTTTTTTATTTTTTATTTTTTATTTTTTGTCTAATTTTGTTTTCCATTTATAGTTTGTGTGTTATCGAAAGAAAAAGTCAAGAGAAAATAGTGGAATAATCAGAAAACTGGATTAAAAAAAGGGCACTTCACGAGGTAAATTTTACCCACCATCCGATTAATATCGAATGGTAGAAAGTAATGAAGGAGTACCAAATTGAATAAAGCATGCCACATATGATCAATGTTATTTTAAAATTTTACATTAAAAAAAAAAGAACTAAATTAGAAAAAAAAAAAAAGGAGAGAGAAATATAGAAAGAAAGCAAGGCCATGGGTCCAGCCGGCCACCCAGTTCGACGATTTCCATCGCGTTGACGGAGGCCGAGGACAGATCTAAAATTTTTTGATGGAATCTCAATGGCCGGCGGCGTCTCCGGATCTCTCCAACCCGAGAGGCCTTTCCGCCGACTCACCTAGTCGAATTTGACTCCCTCAGGGCTCGCGACCGTCTCAGGCATGGCGGAATCCTCCTAGGCGGCTTCGTCGACGTTCGGAGACCTGGGATCGTGAGCTCGCCGGCATCCACAACATCGCGAACTAGGATCTCCGTCGCCGCCTGTTCCTTCCACTGCCTCGCGAGATTTTTCCTGTCCGGCGAACCAGTCCCTCCCACCTCCTCGCGAGCCTTTTCCGGTCCGGCGAACCTCCATCTTCCTGGGATGGAGAATTGTTCCCTTTTTTTTTTAAGTGTAATCTCATGAATAGAAACTATTATAATTAAAATGCAACTTCTCGATCTATACCGTTAAAAATTGATTTGTTGATCAAGATTGTTTACTCTATCAATAAGGTAAAATAAGCTTACCCCGTCGTAAAATTGACCTTAAAATAAATGTCGCTCCGACCACTAAAAAAACAAAAAATAAAAAAAATTTTATATTAAAAAAATTGTCGTTTTGGTGAAGAAAGAAAGGTTTTTTGTCGTTTAGAAAGCAAAACGACATGATGCAGCATATCAAAGCTGTTTGTATCGTTTATCAATAACGACAGGTCGTTTTCATGTAGTATTTGCCGTCATTTAATTCATAAATGACATCTCAGTTTTCATTTTAATTTTATAGTTTTTTCAGGGTTTTTTTTTTTTTTTTTTTTTTTTTTTTTCAAACTTTGTTGTTCCTGAAACGTGATTCATAGTGCTTGTAGACATAATTTAATAGTTATATCACACCTAATTTTATATCAAAATATATAAAGTTCGAATCTCCTTATTCAAGTTTAAAAAATAATAAAAATAAAAAAAAAGCTTGAATTCAATATTTATTAAGAGAAATCTATTGACACCTCTTATTCTACTTTTCCCACCTTATTTATTAAGCCACCCATCAATTAAAGTTTAAATTATAATTATTACTTTCCACACCCTTCTATTATAATTTGTATTTTTAATTCTTTTTCCACCCACCAATTAACAAATAACCTTTCCTTTTTTTTTTCCATCAAACAAAAGTTTTTTTTTTTTTTTTTTCAATTTTATTGTTTTCCACGTTATTAGTTTCTCATTTTACTTATTCAACATCATAAGATTTATTCATTATTATTATTTTTTTTACTTTGTTTTGAGAATTAATAGAATTATATGTGTATATATATAGGTTTCTGTTCTATATCGGCATATAATTTATTTTTGTATGTGATTTAACTTTTTTTTTTCCCCTTAAAGTCATGTTTTTTTTATAATAAAAAAATTATCGTTTCAAATCAAACTATAATTTTACGTCTTTTCCTTTGTTTTCTTTGTTTTTTAAATAATTTGTTTCAATATATTGCTATTTAAAAAAAATCTTTTTCTGCAAACATAATTTATGTCAAACTTCTTCGTATTTTACATCACCATCTTTATTTAAAAAGAAAAAGAAAAAAGAAAAGAAAAAGAAAATTTCTGCAAAGAAAATGATAATCATGTATTTTAAAGAAATTAATTTTTATAAAATTCATTTTCATCGGAAGTCAAACTGTATATATTTCTTAATAAATTTGCTTTAAAATATTAATACGTATTGTTTTTAAAAGGATACATTTTTATTTTTTAGTTACAAGAGTGGGGTGTGTGTATAGTAACTTTAAGAACACTTTTGTTCTTAAAAGTAATTTTATTCATAGGCAATTTAATAATAATACAATGCATTAAATACGGGGACGAGAAGAGTAGACGGAATAGACACCCTTATTTATTATATTCAAAACAACACGTACACTAAAATTTTTATCCTTTTTTTTTTGGTATTAGAAAGCTATAGTTATTTACGGGTTTAATATCTGTGCGTTGCATGGGGAAGGAAAATAAATAAATAAATAAACTGAATATTATATAATAAAAATAATTAGTTAAGATAAATATATAATTATAATAAGTATAATTCTTTCCAAAATCTCTCTCAATAGTAAAGATGTAAAATCAAAATAATAATTGTATTAACAATAATAGAAATGAAAACAAAAGCAAAAAAAAAAAAAAAAATTTCCTGTAGTCATACTCATTTAAAGAAAAAAAATAAAAAAAATAAAAAACAAAAATAAAACAGAAAACAAAAAAAAAAGAGAACAAAAATATTTAAATTTAAAAGAACTGGAAAAAATTAACCCTAACAAAAAAAATTATAACAAAATAAAATATATATATCTCATTTTCTCCCTTTTTTTTATTGTTTAAAAAAAAACCAAAACAACAAAAAAAAAATAAATTTTTATCAGGTTATATACATAAAAAAAAAAAGATTTTTTAAATATAAAAAAAAAAACAAACAAAAAAGACAAACAAAAAAAATGCATGCAGAAAAGCAACTAAAAAAGAAGGGTAAAACCGGAATAATACTATATCAAAGGAAAAAAGTAACTATAAATGAAGGGTAAAATCGTCCATTAAAAATTTTAGAAGGACAAAGTTGTCTCAACACTGTATCAAATAGTAAAAGTAACTAAAAGCCAAAGACAAAATTGTCAATTGGCCAAAAAAAATAAAGGGTAAAATCGGTATAGTACTGTAGCGGGAAAAAATAGTTAGTGATGAAGGATAAAAAAGTCATTTTACTATAAAAAAAAGTAAAATACTGTACATTCACTGTATATTTACTATAGTAAGTTACTATATAGTACTGTGCAGAACTGTAGTTAAGGCAGCAAAATTAGAGAGAAAAGAATAAAAAACATTGTTTATCACTGTAGAAAAAACAGTGAAAAGGTTAATTTCCTTTAGTATAATAGTATAATGTTATAGAAAAAATACTTGTCGTTTGATAGACAGTTTGCAGTCATTGACGTGAAAACGACGTCCTTTCTGGATATAACGATGTTGTCGTTTAACTTAAATAAGACATTGTTTTCTATCGACACTTTCGGCCTTTCGGGTTTACGACGTGCCGTTTAATGTTTAAAAACTTGGTTTGTGGTTTAAGAATGAACAAGTAAAGACATAGATTTTTAATTTTGATATTAAAAACATTAAAGATTTTTAATTTATATTGAAATTTGCAAAGAAAACTCACGACCTTTTTAAATAAATGCAGGATATGATATATAGTGGTATTTCCTTAAAAAAAATATATATATATATATATTTATATAGTGGTAATTGTTCTCTTTTTTTTTTCTTTTCTTTTTCATGTTCGCAATTCAATAGAATTGATAACAAGCAATACTATTTTAAATTTTTTAAAAGGTGAACGAGATTTGATTTTGGTATTCGATAAATTTAAGGTTTTATAATGAAATTCGCAAAGAAAACTCTAATAGACGCTAAGACTTTTTTTTTTTTTTTATACATCTAAGAAATATTAACTCCTTTTAGATCTTGGACATCTAATTAGAATCACGTCATAATTAATTAAATTCAATACTAAACACTAAAGATGCTTAACTAGAATTATAAGGCAATTCTCATACGGATTCCTTAAAAATAATATATTTATACATATACGGATTAAATAACACACAAAATTGTAGTACATATATATACTAATTAAAAAGCATGTGTGATGCACATTATGGGATATATTTAAAAAAATTTATCTGAATAGAAAAAAATATATGAGTAAAAAATAGACAAAAAAAAATTAACAAAGTACCTGAAAATAAAAAAATAGAAAAGAAGGAGGCATGAAAAAAAAAAAGGAGACAATATTAAATGACTAAAATGTTAAAAAAAGACCAATACTTAAAAAGGACTAAAATGAAAAAATGAAAAACAATAGGGTGGAAGAAAAAAAAAAGGACTAAAATGATGCACGCTCGTGCGTTTGAGATAGATAATAAAGCAAATTAATAGCAAAAATATAAAAGAAAAAATTTTAAAAAAAATAATCAAAAATTTTAAGAAAAACAAAAATGATGAAAGGACTAAAATGAAAAAAAAAAAGGACCAATATAAAAAAGTGACTAAAATGAGAAATTAATTAAATTTTAGGGTGAAAAAGTAAAAAAAGAAATAAAGGACTAAAACAACTGATTTAAAATTGACTAAAATGAAAAAAAAAAAAAATTTAGGGTGAAAAAAAAAGAAAGAAGAACTGTTTTCGTCCAAAACCGTTTTAGACGAAAACAGTAAAAAATTTTAACATTTTTATATAATGTATAGATAATGTTTAAAAAGAAGTCATATCTCTTTAATGACTCCTAATTCTAAACAACCACCAGCATATATGTATATACATTTATATATATATATATATATATATATTTACACGCACACACTAGAAAAAAATCATGAAAAAAGAGTTCTAATTAAGAATAAGAATCAACCAAACAATCTTTAAAGAGAGAGGGAAAAAAAAAAAAAGGCTCTTCTCCAGCAATCTTACATGCATTTTAATGTGCTATTATACTATGCGGGACAAAGAAAACGCTATGGTGCATAGAAACGTTACCTTTTGCATTATATTTTCTTTAGCTTTCTTGTTACTTCCAATTTCAGTCACCGGAAAATCCCATCAATCAATACCTGCGGTTTTCGCCTTCGGTGACTCCACGGTTGACTCCGGCAACAACAACGGTGTCGCAACGATCATCCGTGCCATTCATTCTCCCTACGGCCAGGACTTCCCGGGCCACGTGCCCTCGGGCAGGTTCTGCAACGGCAAGCTCACAACGGACTTCTTAGTCTCCAGCCTTGGCATCAAGGAGCTCTTGCCGGCCTACCACGACCCGAGGCTGACTGACAGCGACTTGGCTACCGGTGTCAGCTTCGCCTCTTCCGGCTCGGGTCTAGACGACGCCACGAGCGAGGCCACCGGAGCTCGAAACTTGGCGGCGCAGTTGCGGGACTTCGATGAAGCCATGAAGAGGATTGAGAAGGCCGTGGGGAGAAACGCATCTCAGGAACTGGTGAGGGACTCGGTGTTTGTGATCAGTGCTGGGACTAATGACATTCTGATTAAATTCTACAAAACGATGCTGAGATTTCATCTTAGTGGCGTTACTACTTCCACCTATCAAGACTTTTTGATCCAAAGACTTGGCTCTTTCATTCAGGTAAAAAAAAAAAATTAGTTCTTCTGTTTTTAATATTGATTTGAAGATATTCAGCCCATGTCCTATATATGCTACCAAATATGTTATAATTTTTTTTGCTTATATATTTATTTATATTCTATTTCAGTTCCTTGAAAGGAAAAATCGAGGCAATGACGTAGTCATGTATATATTTATACATACCCTACACTTTACTTAAAATAAAATAAATAGTGTACATATTGGATAAATTACTCATTTAGTCTATAAACTTTTCATTTTGTATAATTTTGATCTTTGATATTTTTTCCGTAGTTAAATGTCATTAAATTATTAAAATATTATTACATTAATCATTTCAGTTAATTTTTTAACGGAATCTATCAGTAATTTGATCAAAAAATAATGTTAACTAACATATTAATTTCATCTAAAAATTAATTAAAATGACTATTATAGTAACGTTTTTAATATCTTAGATTCATTCTAGCTACCAAAAAAAAAAAAAAAAAGAGATAGAGAGAGAGATCGAAGTAACACAAACTTAAAAAGTTTAGGGACCAACTTAGCAATTTACTCTAAAATATTTAATTAAGAGTACAGGGGAAAACTCATGTCACTATTAAGTATTGGCATTGATCACTACTAGTCAATAAACAAACGGCATAATTATAACTAAACATGATAACAAAATATTTTTGTTGTTAAGGTTTTAATTGCCCCCATATTTTGTGTGGAATGCAGAGTCTCTACAAGCGCGGAGCACGGAAATTCGGAGTGGCGGGCCTGCCACCGGTGGGATGCCTGCCATTGCAAGTGACGGTAGGCAGCATAATGCCAAGCCCACGCATGCTGCAGCGTCGCTGCGTTCGCCAGCAGAACATCGACTCTCAAGCCTACAACTTCAAGCTTCAGCACCTTCTCTCCAATCTCCACTCTTCCTTGCCCGGTTCCAGAGCTCTTTACTTTGACATTTACCATTACTTGACGGACATGATCACTAATCCCGCCAAATACGGTTTTAAAAATCAAACTCACATCGCCTTTTATTTCCTCGGTTTTTAAACTAGCACGTATAATTAACTTCACTTTCTTAATGACTTGTTTTTTTTTTTTGAATTTTTTTTAATTGAAGGTTTTGAACAGACTGTTCAAGCATGCTGCGGGACAGGCCTGCTGGAGCTGGGTCCGTTTTGCAACAGCCATCTGCCAACGTGCTCAGACGTATCGAAATACCTCTTTTGGGATTCCATGCACCCTACACAAGCCGCATACTCGGTTATCGCCGGCGAGTTTCTACAAAATGTGCTTCAGCTAGCTTAGTTAGATCATTAAGTTTGTGTAATTAACGTTTAAGTTTTTAATAATTAATGTGAGTAACTAGGTTGACTATATATGTCTATTAGAAGCAGCAAAACCCAATATAATTTGTTAGTATTTTATGTTGCTTTAATTCGTTACTTTCATACTTATTGTAAGGATACATCAATTCAGTTATATACAAATATGCAGGGTCGATCGGCTAAATAAAAATAGTTGAGGTTTTTTTTTTTTGGAGAATTTTTAAGGGGATTTTGTAGATTATTTTTAGTTATAGCAGATTTGTCAATCTAAAATTATTTGTTCATGCATTTTTGTTAAGAAAGAGTGAGTAGGGATAAAATTAATAATACTAGTTATGTTAAGTAAATAAATCTACTAATAAGCCTATATATATTTTTTAAAATATAATTAATGTCTTTCGAATTGTACGTGATAAAACCTTATTTTTCTTGAAGTAATGAGAAAGCCAAACGTATATTGTTAAGCCCAGAAAAACAGTATAATGAATATATATTATTACAGTAAAAGCAACGCTGTAAAAACACAATATTTGACATACTAATGATAAAATAAAATGCGGTCTCGTAGCTCAAGGGGAGTTACTAACTGTCATATGCCACGACATGCTTCTAGCTCTTCACAATTAATTAACCACCTCATTACTTAAAATATTTGGTAGCAGGAATTTGTTTGTTTTTTCAATAACTCGTTCAAGACTCTTGTAAATATTCTAACTAAGGATTTTGCCCCAAAAAAAAAAAAAAAAAAAACCCTATCCTGTCCTATTTTTTCTAATAAACTATTTAATCCTGGTTAAGATTATATATCTCTATAATTTATTATAAACCCCATCATCATTTAAAAAAAAAAAAAAAATTTACGCCCTGTCATGGGCAGAATACCAAAGCAAGCTGTTTTTCAATTAATTTGCTGATTATTATGCAACTCGCTTGTATGATAATCAATGTGATTAAAGAAAACGCTTTAGTGAATCGAAGCTAAAGAAAACATATTCTATTAAAGAGATTTCTGTCTTTCATGTGTTCCCTTATATGTAAACTAAAAGAGAGGATAAAAAAAAAAAAAAAGGGCCTAAGAGTTGTGAGAAATTGAAGGTGCTATTTCCTTGTATATATGTGAGACAAGGCTTGCAAATTTAACATTATTGTATTGCATGTATAATTTAATGATAATTTTATACTTGATTCTAAAAGGTTTAGAATTCAACTCCCTAATTTCAAGTGCAATTTTTTTTTGTAAAGTCAATCGATTTTCATATCGTGTAGTGAAAAAACAAAAAGGAATAAAAAATAATATGTTAGTACTCCTTAAAACGACAACTTTTGAAAGCACGATTAGTGAAGAAAATATAACTAAAGTTTGTGATATTACTAAGAGGGGAAAATTGATGTCATGTTGGTCAATGGTTAAAAAAAATGGTGACTATTTAGATAATTTCTCTCTTTTTTTTCTTTCTTTCTGAAATATTAGAATTTATTAAAAAAAATTAAACTAAACTAAAAACAAACCTGCAGGGACTTTGTTTGTTTTATAAAATTATAACTAGTTCACGTCTTCAAACAAATATTCGGAGTTAAAAAAAAAAATTTCAATTTACACTTGTTTTATTTTGAATTTTGTAACTGTAAGCCATGTTGAGGATAATTCAATAATAGCTTTTTTTTTTTTTTGGGTGTTTGCTGAATGGAATAATAATCCTCAAGTTGTGATTGTTACCTTATAAATATACTCATTTAGGCCTCTAATTTCTAAACCACCACCACAATGAGAGTACGTATTTTTTTTATAGCTCTTTTAATCGCTCTTGCTATCTTAGTCTTCTACAAGGTACATTAGCTTTCAACTTTTTTTTTTTCCTAAATAAAAACAAAAATTAGTTAAACAATGTTTAATTAATTAGGAAAAAAGTGATTGACTGTGATTAACTAATGAGTCCAACAGATTTTGATTAATTTTTTGTTTTTGGCTTAAATTCAGAGCATGGTTTTGTCTCCCAAAAGTCTTACCGGAACCTCCATCACACACCACCCAAGAAATCGCAGGATGTTGCCGAGCCAATCTCACCGTTTCGAGTTTTCTGCATCGGAAGTTGATGATCTCATCGATGAGTCTGATTTTGATGCTCACCTTCATGATGATGATGAGATTGGTTCTCGTGTCTCTGGTCATGTGATGGATCGTGATATGTTTGCTGAAAAGGATAATGGTTATAGGGACGATGATGATTTTTATGGACTGGCTGATGATGATGAAGAATCTGAAGAAAGTATTTTGGGTATTGAGGATTTAGTAGAATCTCAGTTCCTCGGTTAAGACGACTTCGAAGAATTATAGTAGGTTTTTTATTTATATTAGGATTGTTATTAGGGTTTATTTTTGATATTTTATTAATCATGAGTAATTTAGTCTTTTATTATTGGAGGTTTATATTTATAATTTAGTCTATCTAAATGTTGAACATATATCATTAGCACATAATATAAATATACTAAGGGTCCCAGTGATTATCCAACTCCTTTTCTCTTGCTTTCTTTTATACCTCGCTCTCTTCAACAAGTAAAGTCTAATAAGATTCCAATTTTTACCAAGGAAGAAAAAAAAAAAAAAACTAACTTTTATCTAATTCCAGTACAAAGCGTAAATTTCAAACAAAAAATCCAATAAAAACTAAGCTCATTTATGTTGATAAACGACAGGATGATCACAAAACATGAGATTCAAGTTTTGTTGATATTATTTTCACATAATATCGCAATTACTATTTTGGTCACTGCTGATGGATTTTAATTGCTCTTTTTCTTTTTGGCGGAATGCAGAGTCAAATTGATTATCTCAATAAGTAAAAAAGATATGGTAACTGATAATGAAAAATAGCTTCGGTTTATACATAACAAAAAAATCTATCACAGCAAATAAATAAGCTTCGAGAGAAATACAAATGTAGTCGATATATTACAGAAGGAAACCATGATGTTTGTTACAAATAATATATATGTCCAAAAGAAAAGATAAATCAGCACACACACGCACACATAACCTGTAAAGCTAACTCTTGATCATCATAAAGGTGAGCATCCAAATCACCTTAATCCACAAGATCATCAGCTTCTGATGATACAGCAAACCCGAATCGCTGAAATTTACCCGGCAAAATCACTCGCATTCTCGGCTTGCGTTGGAGGGAAGGAATGTGATTACTTTCCAGTACTTTCTTCTAGAAACAAATCCTCCGATTCATCTTCCTGAACTATATCATCTTGAGGAGACATATCAATGGTGTCATCATCGATCATCACGAAGATGAGCATCCAAATCGGCCTTGTCCACGAAATCGACAACTTCCGATGTACTAAACTCGAAACGGTGAAATTGGCTCGGCAAAATCACGCGCATTCTTGGCTTGCGTGTGAAGAAGGAACTGTCCAGTAACACTTTTGGGACACAAAGCCATTGTCTGAATTAATTTTAAGCCAAAAACAACAATAAAAGTCTTATGGACTAAGTTTAATTGCAGAATGAATCAATTTCATGCACTGATTAAATTTTTTTGCCTAATTTTAATTCAGCAAAAAAGAAAATTTTGAAACTGAAGGTGTATATATATCTTGAAGAAGACGAAAGCAGGACCAAAGAAGAAGCAACAAGACCAATACTGGCACTAGGTGGAGGTTTAGAGGCCTAAGTGGAGTATATATAAGTAATAATCACAACCTGTGAACCTGACTTAGAAAAGGAGTCCTATATTTTCCTTTTTATTTTTTATTTTTGAACTTGCCTGCTTTAATTAAAAAAGAAAAGAATTCATAATAGGAAACTAAATGAGAATTAATTTACGTAGAAATTACCCTTTTATATTTTAAAATTTCCACCCTAAAGGTTAAGCATCTTTTTTTTTTTTAAATGAAGATGTTTAGATTTTCCACCCTAAAGGTTATGTTCTTAACTATTATTGATTTATTCTCAACCGTGCGAGCACTAGCAAAATTCAAAAATACAACGACGACTACGAGGATAATGATGATGATAATAATAATAATAATAATAATAATAATAATAATAATAATAATAATAATAATAATAATAATAATAATAATAAAGTAAAAGAAAGCAGGTTTGTTTTTAGTTTTCTTAATTTTTTTTTCTTTTTGTAATTAAATGCCAGTTAATATTCTAGAAAGGAAAACTTAGATAAATAGGTAGTATTTAAACATTTAATTAAGTAAATGGTTAAATTAATTTTTTATTTAGGAAAATGGCCATTAGATTAATTGGTTCCGTTAGATTGATTGGTTGTGTTTAATCAGTAAAAAAAATATTAATATTGATCAATCACTGATTAATAATCTTTTTTTAATTTCATAAAATTTCTATCATTTATTAAAAAACTTTTTTAAAAAAACCATTTATCCACATATACCAAAAAGAATAACATCCACGTTATTACGAGCTTTTTTAATGACGAATTTAAGAATAAATCAATTCTATTGTCATCAAGTTCAATGATTTTCAAAATACATAAGTTCTTTTTATTGTGTAAGTAACATTATAATAATTCGATAAATAATTGCACTTCATCGGGTCTTTTTTATTTAGTGATTATTAACTTAACAATTTATACTAAGTTACTTGAAACTAAACACTACATACATATAATTAAAAGATACTAACTAGTCCAGGAACCTTATGATATTCACTTATCAATTTGAAAAAAAAGAGTTTTATATTAAATACTAATTAATTGTGACTTTATTACTTATAATTATGTCATAAACCATTGTATATATAGCTTTACAAATATGAATCCTAACATTTGCGTCTCTGATTTTTTTAAAAAAATCTTTTTAAATGTGTATCATGCGTAGATATGTCTTGTATTTAGTGTTTTTATGTGTTTTTTAATTATGAAGAAGATTTGAATTTTTGTTTCTTATTTACATTCATGTGTTTGAGTTAGCTGTAATAAATAGTTAGTTTATTTTAGGTTAACTATTAAGAATTTTCAAAACTTTGTCGTGTTATATTATCCGTGTTACAAATATTTCGTGTTCGTGGTTAATTAGACTCTTGACAAGTTTCATTACTCATGTTACGTTTGTGCTTAATGTGATCATGTGTGTCATAATTGTGTTGGTCCAAACATGACACACAAATACGAATTGACAATCTTACTTCTAGTAATTATTTTTGTTTTTTTTTTCCCTAGTAAAAGCAATTATGATAGAAAAATGTGTGTTTAGATAGTTTTTGTTAAAAGTAACATTTGAATGGTATAAGGATTAAAAAAAATAAGTGTGATATAAATTTCTAAAAAGTGAAAATTTGGATTTAAGTTGAATCATTATAATAAATAAAAACATTCAAACAATTTCACTTCCGTAGTTGGCCAACCAAACGGATATTGATTGGAATTCAATAATAATTATTGGAAATATGATTTATCCAAACATACCATTGAATTCAAATATCAATTTTAATGAAAATTCGAATGCAATATATGATTCAATACTTATTATTGAAAGAGGAAACTATATGACACGATCTTGATTTTACGTATATGAGGTCACTCATTTATTTATTTATATATTTTTCTAAGGAAAGGAAACGAGATAATCCTACCAGACTAGGGAACAAGTATGAAGTAAAAAAGAAAAAAAGAAAACACAATTGGAAACTTCACTCAAATAGTCTCCTGATAATTATCGAGATAGAAGAAGGGGGTGAAACTAAATGAGAATTAGCTACGCATGTGTCGCTTATATTTTCTGAAATTGAGGTGAAGAATTTAAACTTTGCATCTTTTGATAGAGTTAAGTGTTAAATTATCACTGAATTATTCCTACAATCACATATACCTCTTGTATTTTACATCAATTTTTTTCCACTGAAAAGGTGATGTTCTCACTAAAAGAGAGAGAGAGAGAGAGAGAGAGAGAGAGAGAGAGAGAGAGAAATTAGAGATAAAAAAAATAAAAGAAATAAAAGAAGATATAAAAGAAGGAATAAGAAGTCAACAAATAAAATAATAAAAAAAGAGACCTAGCTCAAAAACGCCAAAAAAAACAAAAAAAACCCTTCATAATGACATGGACTTTAGTATTATTTTTTAAATATATAAATGGTACAAATTTTAAAAATCATTACATCAACAAACATGACATATAAGTTTGACACTAGATTAATATGATAAAAAAATATAAAATAGTTTGTATCATGTCGGTCAAGAAGGAGAAATTGATGTCATGTTGATTAACAGATTTAAAAAAAAAAAAAAGAAAAAAAGAAAGAAAGAAAAGAAAACTAAAAACAAACCTGCAGGGAATTTGTTTGTTTTATAAAAGTTTAACTAGTTCACGTCTTCAAACAAAATATTCGAATCTTTCAAAGTAAAAAAATAAAAAATAAATAAAAAAGTTGCAAATTACTTATAATTATCATGAGATGACTTTAGTTTTCTAGTCTGATTGTAATTGTTTATTTTATCTTGAATTTAGTAAGGTTCGCAATGTTGAGGATAAATCAATTATAGTTTTTCTTTTTTTTTTTTTTTTTTTCCTGAACGGATAAATCAATAATAGTTAAAGAAAGAATATCTTAACCATTTGGGTCGAAATTTAAAATATATAAAGAAAAACAAATAATTAACGAAAGTATATCCTTTTCTAAATCAAGTTGTTGATTGTTACCTATAAATATACTTACCACCACCACCACCACCACAATGCGAGTACGTATTTTTCTAAACCACCACCATGACGCGAATACGTAAGCTTCTTATAGGCTCTTTGATCGCTCTTGCTTTCATCTTCTTCTACATGGTACGTTATCTTTCAATTGTTTTTTCTTCTCTCTCTCTCTCTCTCTCTCTCTCTGTCTCTCTTTTTCCTGCAAATAATATTTATATATTAAGTAAGAAAACTTGATTGATATGTGATTAACTAGTTAATCCAATAGATTTTGATTTATTGATGTTTTTGGCTTAAATTCAGAGCATGGTTTTGTATCCCGAAAGTATTACTGGATCCTCCCGTTCCTTCATCACACACCAGCCAAGAATGCGCGGGACGTTGTCGAGTGAATTTCACCGTTTCAAGTTTGATGCATCAGAAGTTGATGATCTCATCGATGAGGCCGATTTTTATGCTTACTTTTATGATGATGATGATGAGGAGGATGTTTCTCATGTCTATGATCATGTGACGGATCATGATACATTTGCTGAAGACGGTGATGATCAGACTGATTTTGATGATGATGATGATGATGACGACGACGACGACGACGACGACGACGACGACGACGACGACGACGACATATATTTGGAGGGCATTGGGTTTGAGCCTTTCGGGTTGCATACAGTTGAAGAGCAATACCTCGATTAACACTGCGAAGAATTATAATTGGACTATATTTATATAACGATTGTTATAGGGTTTTATTAACTTGATATTTTATTTTTCCGTAATTTAGTCTTTTATTTTAGATATTAGATATCCAAGTAGAAGAAAAATGTCTTCTTGAGTTGAATCTCAATTTCATCCAAGTTCCAACTACTGTTCAAAAGTTTGCAACGTTTTATTCAAGATTAATATAATGACATAGTTAAAAAAAAAAAAAAAAAGATTTCTAAAACTGTAGTACGTTATATGGCCTATGGGTTCCGTTGATTATCCAACTCCTTTTCTCTTGCCTTCTTTTTTACCCCGCTCTTCAACAAATAATGTCTAATAATATTCCAATTTTTATGAAGGAATTTTTTTTTTTTTCCCTTCATGATAGCAATGCTCCAAAAGAAAAAAGATCGAAGAAGCTCACGGTTAGAGGTGTCAAAACAGGCCTGGTTTATTAGTGGGTTTGGAACATGCACGGTGTTAGACAGCTCCACCTGGCATGTGTTAACTAAATGGGGCGTGCTTGACATAATTTTTTGGCACAAAGTACGTTAAAAGTACAACACGAGCACGAGCACGAATACGAATACAATAAGGGGTATAAAAATAGCACGATAACATTATTTTTTAGTATGATGTTTTTAATAATTTAAATATAAGACTTATGGTGTTTTTTAATTTTCTTACGAAGATTCCATCTCCTTTGAGTTTTTACTTAATAAGGTTTCAATAATACACTTTGTTTTATGTTAAAAATCAATTTTTTTATATTGTATTTAAATTATATTTTTCTTCTTTATTTAAAATTTTTGACGTTAGGCACTAGCATGTTAAGAGTACAATACATTTATAAGTAGACCATGAGTCGAGCTTGACACTATAAATTAAAAAATAGGCATAGCATGACATGTCACATTTATTTAATGGCTGGCATGACACACAAGATAATAATGAACTCAAAATAAATGGACTAGATCGATTCGAGCCAGTTGACATCTCTACAACAGTCACACCCTCTAATAGTTAATTATGCCCCAACTATAGCATTGATGCGTACCGATAAGAAAGCATCACAAGAATAGTCTAACACTGCGCCCCGAAGTAAAACATCACTAATGGTAATGTAAACAAATAAACAAACTTAACCAGCGATGGAGCTAGATCTATCTTTGAGTGAGCGTGTATCAATTTTTTGTTAAAAAAATTAATAATATCAAAGTATAAAAATTAAGAGTAAAATAGAAGACTATAAAATTATTAAAGTCAAATTAAAATTAAAAAAAAATTCAATGCGGCAGGCCCAGCTAGACCCAGCATGCATCCACCCCTTGCATCATCAGAAGGTTGCATTGAATGGTTAGATTTATATTCTATTAATATTAATCTCGTAAGTTTTAGTTTTTAGTTTAATAATTTGGTTTTAATTAAATTAAATGTGGAATCCTCTGTCACAGAAATCTTAAAATATATATATAAATATAATTTTTTTTCGTAAAATAAAAAGGTTATATGTAATTTACTCCAAAAAAAAAAAAAAAAAAGGTTATTTGTAATTCATAAAAGCAGTTCTCTCTCTCTCTTAAGTGCTTAACCCAATATACGCAAGTAGTCACTATAAAGCGCATTATTTTACTTCAGTTGTTCTTGAGTTCATTTTCTATTTATAACTTTTCCCTACACAATTACTTGATCAAGATTAAAATTATGGTCTCCATTTATTTCAACTTAAGGTCTTATATATATATCGTTTACTATTTTTATTTTATTTTAATATGATGGAAATAACTAATCAAGTTAATGGTGGAAATCTGCCTCATCCCCACCAACTTAAATGGGTTAATAGGATAGTTATAAGAAGTATTTTTATTCACATGACAGATTAACAAGAAAATTACACTACTCCGAACTTGTGTTGTTGCCATCTCTAATGCATGCTCTAATTTATTAATTATGATTTAGGCTACGTTTAATAAATCAACTTAAACTTAAATTTTTCATCTCATTTTTGTTTTTTGTTTTTTTTTTTTTTTCCTCAAAAGTCAATAAAAATTATAACTAGTTTTTAAAAAGTCAACTAATTTCAACTTAAAAATTTCAACTCCAACTGTAACACTAAACGGAGGCTTAGTTTCGAGAATGACACTTTTTTCTTTTTTATTTCTAGATAATAAAAATTATCCCGAGAGGGACTTTAGTTTCCTTATTCTGATTACGATTGTTTCTTTTACTTTATTATTTATTTGTTTGAATTTTGCAAGTGTTCACACGGTTGAGGATAAATCAAAAGTAGTAGAGCCGTAAAGATCAAAATTAACTTAATACTAACCATTAGATGGAACACTATAGATAGTGCCTCTCAAAGGAGCCCTACCATGGGTCCTTTTTTTACTATTTTTCTTTTTAAAAGCAAATAAGTTCCAAAAAAAAAAAAAAAAGCAAATAAGGAAAGTAGTCGACTTCTTTTCCAAGTCAGGTTGTGACCCCCTTAGGCTGTTAGGCATCTAAACCTCTTCCACAGTGCGAGCATTGATCTTGTTGGTTCTTCTTTGGTCTTTGCTTTCGTCTTCTATAAGGTACGTCGTATTTCAAGTTTTTTTTTTTATCTTTTTTTTTTTTCTGAACAAAAATATAATTATGGCAAATGATAGTAGTTAATAAATAACAGGAAAAATAGACTATTGATTCTGCAATTAACAATGAGTCCATAGGATTTTGATTAAATTGTTGTTTTTGGTTTAAATTCAGAGAATGGATTTGTCTCCCAAAAGTGTTACTGGAACCCCCCGTTCCTTCTTCACACGCAAGCCAAGAATGCGCGTAATTTTGCCGAGCCAATTTCACCGTTTCGAGTTTAGTACATCAGAAGTTGTCGATTTCGTGGATGAGGCTGATTTGGATGCTCACCTTCATGATGATGATGATGATGATGATGATGATGATGAGGATGAGATTGTGGCTGATCATGATGATGATGCTGATATTTTATGACACAGAACGTATTGCAGCCTAGATTCCTCCCCCAACCGCGTGGCGAAAATACGCGATATGCCGATCGGGCTTGATCAGCCTTTTGAGTTTGATACCGCAGAATTTGATTTCGATGAGGACGACATTGCGAATGATGAGATTGTCCCTGTTAGTGATGACGATGATCATGAAGTTGCAGGTGATGCTGATAATGAATCCGACGCTTTGTCTCTGGAAGAAAGTACTGGAAGTAATTTTGTTCCTTCCCTCAAACGCAAGCTGAGAATGCGAGTGATACCGCCGAGCCAATTTAAACGTTTCAAGTTCACTTTAACCGAAGACAACGATCTTGTGGACGAGGCTGATTTAGATACTCACCTTAATGATGATGGTGATTTGATTGCTGATGGTTATATCTCTTCCGCAGATTTTGATGACAATTTTCAAGAAGATCAAGTCTCTGATGATGATGGTTATGATGATATTTATGCTTGCATATTTGCTGATCATGCCGATCATGACTTCATGGAAGATGGTTTTATCTCAGATTCGTCCCAGCAAATGCAGCCCAAGAGACTTTTACTACCGTGTGATTGAACATTAATGATGTATACTTGTTTTCTCTGATGGTTATATATAGTGATATATTAGACATGGCAAGTATGTAGCTCCAATGTATGTTCACTATATTAGTATCAACTCTATATTTTAAAAAGGGATGATACTTTTCCTAGTTAACCTATTAATCCAAGAGAACCACAATTAAACGAGGCAAGAAAACCCCAACCCCAATCTTAACAGGTTCAAATTAATGGGTTAAAAGTTTAACCCATCGCAACTACAGGATGAAGACATTTAACCACCACATTTAATTGTATATTACCTTTATTATAAATATGATATTTTACAATATATATATATATAATTTCTTAGAGGGTACGTTACACATGTAATTTTAAATATTATACTTTAACGTATTGGAAGTTTGGATATATGAGAAATAAAAAATCATGCTCTTCATTTATTTCAACTTAAGGTCTTATAAATATATATCGTTTACTATTTTATTTTATTTTTTGTTATATATGATAGAAATTCGTAATTGAGTTAATGGTGAAAATCCATCTCATTCTCGCCAACTTAAATGGATTAACAGGATAGTTATAAGAAATATTTTTATATTTGTGGGATAGATTAGTAAGAAAATTACACCACTCCGAACTTGTGTAGTATATCCCTCATGTATGCTCTTATTTATTAATTCTGATATTTAGTTTAGAAGATGACTCTTTTTCTTTTTTATTTCAAGAAAATTAATTTTCGTGAGAGGGACTTTATTTTCCTTAGTCTGATTATGGTTGTTTCTATTACTTTATTATTATTTCTTTGTTGAATTTTGCAAGTGTTCACACGGTCGAGGATAAGTCAAAAGTAGTTAAGAAAATCTTTAACCTTTTTGGGTCGAAATATTAACAAAATATAAAGGGTATATAAGTAAATTAATTCTCATTAGTTTCCCATTATGAAAGTCTTTTTTACTTCTTTTCCTTTAACAGCAAATAATTTAAAAAAATAAAAAATAAAAAAAGCAAAAAAGGAAAGTATTCGACTCCTTGTCCAAGTCAGGTTGTGACTTGTGATTTTTACTTATAAATACTCCACTCAGGCCTCTAAACTTCCACCACAGTGCGAGTATTAATCTTCTTGGTTCTTCTTTGGTCTTTGCTTTCGTCTTCTATCTACAAGGTACGTTGAGTTTCAAGTTCGTTCCCACTCCACCCACACCCCCCCCCCCCCCCCCCCCTTTTCGAACAAATAAGATTAAAATTAGGCAAATGATAGTTACTAGGAAAAGTAGACTTTGATTCTGCGATTAACAATTAATCCATAGGATTTTGAATTAAATTGTTGTTTTTGGCTTAATTAATTAATTCAGAGAATGGCTTTGTCTCCCAAAAGTGTTACTGGAACCTCCCGTTCCTTCTTCACACGCAAGCCAAGAATGCGCGTGATTTTGCCGAGCCAATTTCACCGTTTCGAGTTTATACGTACATCGGAAGATGATGATCTTGTGGATGAGGCTGATTTGGATGCTCACCTTCATGATGAGGATGAGATTGTCGCTGATCATGGCTCTGGTGATGATCATACTGATTATGAGGATGATGCTGATATTTATAGTAGTACAGCATGTATTGGAGCCTATAGTCATCTTCCCAAATTCTTGGGGATAATTCGCGATATGCCGATTGGGCCTGATCAGCCTTTCGAGTTCAATGCAACAGAAGTTGATTTCGATGAGGACGACATTGCGAATGATGAGACTGTCCCGGTTAGTGATGACAGTGATCATCATGAAGTTGCAGATCCTGCTGATAATGAAACCGAGGCTTTGACTCTGGAGAGTAGTCCCGGAACCTATATTCCTCCTCTCAAACGCAAGCCGAGAATGCGAGTGATACCGCCGAGCCAATTTAAACGTTTTAAGTTCAGTAGTTTAACCGAAGTTGACGAGTTCGTGGACGAGGCCTATTTGGATGCTCACCTCCACGACGATGATGAAGATGATGTTGATCAGTTTGTAGCAGATGAAATTCGGGATGATACCGTTGATATGGCTGCTGAGGATGATACAGTTCAGGAAGATGAATCAGAGGCTCTGTCACTTGAAGAAAGTACTGGACTCGCTCACATTCCTTCCCTCCAATACAAGCCGAGAATGCGCGTGATTCCGCCGAGCCAATTTAAACGTTTTGAGTTCACTGTTTCAGAAGCTGACGATTTCGTGGACGAGGCTGATTTGGATGCTCAGCTTAATGATGGTGATTCGAAGGCTGATGGTTATATTTGTTCAGCAGATTTTGATGACAATTTTCAAGAAGATGATCCAGTCTCTGATGATGATGGTTATGATGATATTTATGCTCGTATATTTGCTGATCATGTCGATCATGACTACAAGGATGATGGTTATACCTCAGATTCGTCTCACAAAAGTAGTGCAACAAGTCGTCCCAGCAAATGCAGCCCAAGAGACTTTTACAACCGAGTGATTGGACATTAATGATGTATACATGTTTTCTCTGATGGTTATATATAGAGATAAATTAGACACATGGCAATTATGTAGCTCCAATGCATGTTCACTTTAAAACCGTGTATATAAAATTATTATTCTTTTTCTTAGTTTGTTTTCTTTTTGCTCTTGAATAGTAAAATTGATTAAGCTGTATATCATTTGGTCAGTTATATATTTATATATATAGATTTAATTAGGCCCTTGTTATTTCCCTGATTATTTTCAGTTTTCTTTTTTTCTTGTTTGGTAGAATATGTTGTGTTATGCTCTTGATTTGAATGCTATCTACATTTGGATATTTTGGAAACAAAATATGGTTCCCTCCATTTTCTCAAGGCTTATTCATTTTCCGCGATAGTTTTTCTAGTTTCATTAGTGTATTTAAACCAGTAAACTGACAAAAAAAAAAAAAAAAAAAAAAAAAAAAACCAATACTAAAAACAAATACTCATTTTTTTTTTTATAAAAGGACAAAAGACATTAAATATATATATATATATATATATATATATACACACACATAAAATGAAAGTTAACTTTAAGAGAAACCTGTTTCCAACAAAGATCTAAGGCAAAGGACTCGATATGTGGAGGCCAAATCGTTTTTACCATTAAACAATAATAGAACACATAGAGGCTTTTTTTTTTTTTTTAGGGGACAAGCAACAAATGCCTTGATAGCCAAGTTATGTCGTTCGAACCCAAAACATAATAGCAATAAAAAATTAGGCTACAGGTGAGATGTCGTTTCTCGCATTAAACGACAGTGATGGTTCTTATTTATTGCAAGTTGATTCCAAAGTTTGTTATGACAATTAGACTCATTGACCGGACAAAACTGAATTGTCGACCTAATTATTGGAGGCTTAAGCAAAACTGTCATATTTATAATGAAGGCTATTTGCATCTAAAAATTATTTACACCCGTAAATTTTTAGTAATATACATGTTAATGTCTAATAATTACTAATTCTTATGTTCAAGTTTCTTGTTTTAAAATTTTCCCTACTTAAATGGTTTATTGATATATTTTTGCTGGGCAAAAATTTTTTTTCCTTAATGATTTCTCCAGAGTAGGTAATAGATGATACTCTTTGAAAATAATTAAAAAAGTTCGTTTTAATTTACAGATAAATGTGTTATTAACTAATTATTTAATATATTTTATCAACTTTGTACTGGCCATAATAAGTAATGAGAAATGTCAAATAGGGATGCAGATGCTACATAAAATACTTATTATGAATGCCACTAATCAAATGATATATATGGGTATAACAGAATTTTAAACCTATAATTTTATTGATTAGTCTTCTTCTGTAGCTCTTTTTTTATGGATGGAGTATATTTAAGTGTTTAATGGAGTAATAACATAAAAAAATTTCTGCGTTTATTATTATCTGCTTCTCCCTTGCATTTGTTTTCCTTGCTAAATATTCTGCATTCTTTAAAAAAAATGTAGGTTGATGATATGGAGCTAGTCTATTAAACTAATTAATGTGGTAACTAACGTTTATAACAATATTTATATTTGTAATTATAATTATGAGAAAATATATTAGTTTCATAGGTTTAAAGCAACATTAATAAAAATAAAAACAACAATATTAGCGAAAAGAAAAACATTATATATTAAAGATTAGCGAACTATACTATCTCTGTTGGTTATTTTTCTTCAACTATTATCAGTGTCCTTAACATGGACCAGCTGTGGAAATAAAATTTCAGAGTCGCTTTCCAAAGAAGATAACATATATACATCATGAGTACCTGCATATATACATACATATAAGAAGATAACATATATACATCATGAATACATGCATATATAAATACATATATATATACATATATGTATGTATAACAAGAACTTTAGTAATAGCTTTATTTCCAATAGTTAAGTGCCTAATACGTATGAAAACTAATAAAAATATATACGAAATATATATCAGAATTTAAGTAGAATTTAGTGGATCGCGATCATGATCTGTCTTTTGAGAATCTAAAGATATTTCGGCTCCATCAATTCTTTGTCATCACATAAATCAAATATACATATATATGTATGACACAATGATATTTAGCCTGATCTAATGTCTATAAATAGTGTAGTAGTGTGAGAAAAACAAGACAAATAATTTATAGTGCTATCAATAAACATACCAGATCATAAATATCGGCATACAAAAATGTGTGTGTGTGTGTATATTTGTATATTTTATTGGATTAGGACAAGAGTTCACTTTTCAAAAAGTTCCCTTAAAGTGATTTCTGTCATTTTGCATGTATTGGTTAACTAAAAAAAAGGCCTAAAGGAAATTCGAGAGTTGTATATTAAGAAATAGGAGTTCTGATGGAAATGAGAAATAGGAGTTATATATTTATATGTGTGTGTGTGTGTGTGTGTGTACATACACATTTATATAAGAGCTAGCACTCACAAGCTTGTGAATTTTCCCTCACATCAATGCAAGATCAGTATGTCCTGTACTGATTTACAATAAAAAATAAAATGTTTAAAATTTCAAAGATAATTTTTCAAAAGGAAAATATAACTTGGTAAAAGGTTCTCTCTACCTACAAAGTTCCAAGGATAATAAAACAAAAATGGATCGTTTGAGTAATTCAAGGAAATTCAATTTTAAACCAAGCGTGCATCATATATTGTTCTGGTCCGGATTATCAAACCAGAATTATATCATCTAATTGGTATGTATTATCATGTATATAATGCTCGTCTTAAACTCCTAGAACTAAGCAAAATCGTGCCTAAGTCTAACATATGCATGTTTTTGGCATACAAGGAAAAAGATCATAATCATATACATTACTTTTGTTATATATTGTCCTCAGAGAGGACCATATTTATTTGCAGCCTAACATATATTTAAAAAAAAAAAAAGACGTATCATGATAATATTTATTCTACATAGCATTTATTTGAAAGGGTAGTTTGTTACATCTTTCTAATATAGTTTTGATGTTGAGTATGAAATATCGAGAAATAATTTAGATAATTATCCCATCTTATTATTATATCATTTAGTTGGTATGTAATTAAATAATTCTAGTCTTAAACTCCCAGAACTAATCAAACCCATTTCTGGCATATATTGCAAAAAATCGTAATCATGCATATTATTGTTATTAACCATTTTTGCTTGAATAACAATAAGACATATCATGATATTTATTTACATGACACTGATTTAAAAAGAATGTAATCTCAAATATTTAGTTATATTTATTATTATATATATATATATCTAATTAAGTGTTCACGTTAAAAATGTGTAGTATCAAAAAATTTAGTTAATTATCTTGAATATTATAACATTTTTTTAAACATTAATATTACTTAAAATAAATGTCATGATATGATAAACGTATACTTTATGTATTTGTATCTATTTAGTGTGCGCACAAAATGAAAACTTCGAAATTACCTTTAGATAATTATCCTAGTATTATATATTCTTTTAAATGTTAGTATTACATAGAATAAATGTCATATTATGATAAACAGACTATATTTTTGTGTGATCTCGTCAGTGTGCGCCCAAAATGAAAACATCGAAAGTGGAACAAAATGACTATATATAATATCTTGTGAGCTAGCTAGCTGGTGGTAAACGACAATCATCATGTTCAAATTATTCATTTGATTTAAAACAGGGAACAAGTACCGCAAGATCTCACTCAGAATTTGTCTCATTCACAAAGTCAGATCCAGAGTACTTGCCGTTCTCCCAAGCTTCCAATCCATTTCTTCACACCCTCCTTCCTTGATTAATCTTCTAATTACCTTGTTTGATGACGAAGATGGAGAAAGAGAAAGTGACAAACTAGTACTGTTAAAATCCACTTCTTCATTACCCACTAAACAACCCTTGTGATCGCCTTCATAATGATCATCTTTTGGTCTAATTTTCAGAGACAAGTTCAGATCTAAGTCGCTATTTTCCGAGTCTAAACCCTTCCTCTTCAGCTTGTTTTGACCACCTTCTTGAATTGATGTGCAACTTGTTGTAGCGTTCAAATTAGTAGTGTTCACTAATCCTTTCTCGTGCAACATTTGCTTGTTTGGTAGACCGAGATCTAACTCCGTCGAGCTCGGATTGTTAAAGATTTGTGTTCTCCACGATCTCCGAAACGAGTCGCCTTGATGAGTTTGATGCCTTCTCCAACTAGCATCTAAAGAACTAGCAGCCGAACCAATGTTAATACTGTTGTTTCTGAATAGTCTCTCGGCAACTGAACCGTAAACTCCATGTCTGGCGCTGTCAAACGCAGCCCGGAACAGAGAATTAGGGCTGTAAATCTGGTGGCCGTCGCACCTTGATCTCCAAGAATCAGTATATCTAATTTTATTTGAAAAATTACCAAATTAACAGGCATGGTGGAAATTGATTCTTCACAAACTAGTCCTCGCATCTAAATAGAATTCATGGCTTGGAAAAGAGATAATGATCAGCTACAAACATTCTTACCTTAAACCGGAAGAACTCGGCCATTGATTGAAACTTTGTAGCATGGGGAGCTGGCTAAGATTGTAAATGTGATGATCTCCGCCTTCGAGGAAAAACCCTTGTTCTGAATGAACTGTTCTCAAAGAATCAAGATTCAGATAGAAGACCAATTGTACTAATTACACAAAATAGAATTGGGTTATTTTGTAGATGAAATAATGACACAATTTTAATTACCTTGACTTGGATCTTCAATCTTCTTGCTCCTATACATCTATATAAATCAATCCCCACAAGTGAAAATGAATCAAATTAGTATAAAATATAAAATTAAATGGTTATGTATAAAATCTTTCGATTTAGAAGGAAAATTATGGAATCTAAATATTAATTAATTACTTGAAGATGGCTTTTCACATGAGCTATGCTAAGACCCTTTATGTTCATCGTCTGAAGAACCAACTTAGGCGTTGCTCCTGCACCAAACAAGTACGTTTTCTTTTCCATTAAAACCAGGATCAAGTAAGCATTTAACATAAATTAAGGTTAATTCATCAAATATTATTTATACAGAGAAATTTAAAGTACTTACTTTCTTGTCCTCCTAGTCTTTCAACTGCTCGAACAAAGCAAAGATGGAGATCAGGTGTCCATCGCAGCCTTGGTGTCTTGGAACGAATATATTGCCTTACAGATCCACCGGACGCCGATCCCTTCTTTGATCCGTTATTTTCTTCAACCGTGCTGTTGCTAGAGCTCCTACCGTTGATATTCTGCCGGCTATCATCATCATCTTTTTCCTCTTCCTCGTCCTCGTCCTCTTCCTTTGCCTCATCCTCGTATTCGTTTCGGTTAGAAGGGCTTGTTTTGGAGACCTTGAAACTGCTATCAACACTTCTCTCCATATGATCTGATGATGATGATGATGATCTTTTAATTATAACCTTAGTTTTCCTTTCCTAGTCTCTCCTGATCACTTTTTGATCAGCAAATTAGGATGATGAGATTTTGGTAATAATATCATATTTGTTGTGCTTGAGGAATAATTCTTGATGTTCTTTTCCTCCTTACCTCAGCCATAGAATTGATGGTGATCTGAAGAGACAATATTCTTTTGTAATAAGCTCTCTCTCTCTCTCTCTCTAATTCTTTAAAACTATATAGTACAACTTGTATGTATGCATGTATGACGCAATTCTGTGTATGATATACATGTATATGTGTACAATTTTGATAATCATATCACATATATATATATATATGTATCCGATCTATGCTTGAATAGTATAATGAAGGGCAGGAAATAGTAAAAACGAAAATTTTAGTTTATACTAATACTGTAAATAACTTAAATAATTAATTTCCATGCATATAAAACACGTAAAAACAATTATCCCTAGGGTAATGATATCGGCCCTTTGCTAAAAAAGAGAGAGCATCTTAGAAACTCTCATTTTCATAAAAATATAAAGAAATTAAACATGAGATTGTGAAATGAAACAAGTTATATATAGCTACCTATAGTTATAAGTACAATTTGAGAAAAGATACATCCATACAAAGATATCCAAACTCATTATAACCAAATTATATTTAGATTATAAAAAAAAAAAAAAAAAAGAGGTAGTTGTTAATGATAATATTATAAGGACTACAAAATTGTAGGGCTCAAATCCTATATTTTTGTGTGTATATATATTGGTCGATTTGTGCATAGAAAAATGAAAAGGACAGGTATATAATTTGAATTGTTTAGAAGTTTTTCTTTACTCTAGAGCCCCGTAAAATCATAGTAGACATGCACTAAACTATAAGGAAATCAGTCCACTACTCTTGCATGGAAAAATGCTATAGAGCGATCTTCATTAGCAATCCAATAGAACTACTAAATTACTAGCTACCAAACAGGAAAAAGAAAGGTAACAAGTACTTTTACTGTAAAAACAAATTAGAAATTATTCACTTTCTGCAGTTAGTAGTAGTTTATATTATTTGTAAGACCTAAAGAATAAGTTTGTCTATAGGGTAAAATTTTGTTGAACAGTAGAGAAAGGGACAAACTACTCAACTTTCTCCGAAACAAGAATCCTGTGGCTCTTTTAATTTAAAGAAAAAGAGTTTAGTGGCCCGTCTGCTCGTGACTTTGGCGTGGAAAAGACACGTTACATGAATAAAATAGAACCCATCAAAGAGAGAGAAATTAAGCATATACCCATATATACATATAATTTATTTATAAAAATATATGTATGTGTTTATATTTTATATTGTACCACCATGTTTGGCTCGATTTTTAAACCCCGTTGGTTAGTCACTCAAAAATATTAACCTAACATATTTTATAATAAAAAAAATTACGCCACTGTTCTTTTGTCAAGAATCATGTTTGTCTCTATTTTTGGAAGTACTTTTGTCCCCACTAAATTAAGTCAACTATACTTTTAAACTCTAGGGGATATGTGTTGGTACACAAATTAATACACTCTTATCTTTATATTTATATGTTTATGTATATACATATCGCCCTAACAATATTGTATTTGTAGTGGTTGAATGTTGATCAACGCACCATTGAAAATTAATTACAAAAACCACTTAAATTATAAGAGAATGTTACAGGAATAAGGAATGAGTATTATTTGAATTAATTTCATATGATTAGTTAATATCGCACATAACCATGCAATAATTTTAAAAAGTAATTTAAGCTGCTCTCGATCTCTCTAGTACTCTCTAGCTGTCTCTCCGGAAAAAGATGAAAAAAGTTCGGACACATGGTGTGTATATATAACTCAAAACATATATGCCACTTGTATATATAGGTGTTGCTACATTTAGTAAAACGTTTTTGAATTATATATTAATTTCTTATTATATTGCTAAATTTAGAGGCTTTTTCCAATGCAGAAATCTCATCTTTAAGCAAATTGTAATGCACTAAAGGATATACGGTACTGGGATAAGGGAAAAGAAAAGACCAACTTCTATTTTTTTTTTTTCCATTCATTTTTCCGAACCAAGGAAAGAAAATATACTTCCGGAATGATTAAAAATGATTCTGTTGAACAGATTCATAAATCAATTGTGACCTTTGACAGAGGCCGAGGCATGCATTATAACTACATTCTACATATATATGTGTATAGTGTGTGTGTGTGTGTGTGTGTGTGTGTGTATATATATATCGAGAGATTTGGAAGTCAATATTCTGCACTCGTGTATTTGCTCTCTACGCATTTATGGGTATTACAAGTGCACAACATATATAATTATAAGACGTATAACCACTTAAAGCTACAACATTAATTTTCAATCCCATCACGAGTTTCCTGAGAAACTCAGTGCCGCCCAAGAAATACCATCTACCTTTGAAAATGAAATGACCACTTGAGATATTGGTTACCAAACTTATTTGCAGCATAATTGGAAAAGAAATTGGAAAATTGATGAAAATGTGTCAAAAACAAACTAAAAATACCTCATCAGTCATTGAATTGTCTCAAACCATTTGTTATTAACTTGTTATATAACAACAATATTGCCCATATTGGAGCCGAAAAAAAAAAAAAAAAAAAACTACAACGGGGCATTTACAGAGACATGGGGCTAGTTTTGTAGATTATATATAAAAATATGTATATATATGAATAATTTAGCCTGTGAAAACTATTAAAAATACAGGTTGGTCTGAAAGATTCGGCAGCACCCATGACCCCAACTGTAAAGTCAACTCCCAACAGCACCTCCGTTTCTTCAATATCCTTTTTTAACTTACCTAATGTAATCGCTTTGTTATTATTGTTATTTTTATTATTTTTTCCATGCATGAAAATACGTGACCCTCTTAATGCGGATCTATATCCTTTGAGAAAGAGGATGTCTGTCTTTTCCCAAATTTTATTTAAACCATATATGTATATGTTCTATATCATCACCATCATCAAGCATTATACATGCATCATGTATATATCTACATGTTATGGCATGCCAATGTCATGTCATGCAAGCAAATGTTAGAGAATTCTCCTATTTCCCGTCAAGCCACTGTTGTAGATCTCCCTTTGACGCTTTCAAAGTCCAAGGAAGAAATTAAAAGAAATAAATCAACGAAGACTCGCAAGACTTCATGGGAGTGCCACAAATTATTCGAAATTATCAAACATCAATAAAATAAAATAACATAAAATAAAAGAACACATTGCTACGCAATAAGTAGAAATTCATGTTATAGTATATTCCCTTTCATGCCACTAACTTGATACAAATATTAAATAACAATATGAAATAACTGAGTTAGGTCTACTATTGCTGTGGTGTAAATAACTATATACTTAATTAATTAATTAATTAATTAATTATCAATTGGGTATAATGACTTGTAATACTTAAATTCATGAGAAATTCATTCTTTTCTTTCCTTTTTTCTTTTTTTTTTAATTATTATTATTATTTTTCATTAATGAGCATGTCGAGCTCGTTTCCCATTTTTGTAATTGACCAATGATGGCTAGGTCCAAATAATGACGTTTCTATGCACGGAATGGAATAATGTCAATATTTAAGAAGGAAAACAAAGAAAAGAAAATGACAAAATGGAATAATATCACGTTTTGTATTATCTTAAATCTCAAAAGTATATTTTATCTCATTTTCAAAGCCATTTACATGGTCCACGAAGTTGATGTGTTACTAATCTCACCGATTTTATAAACCATGATTAATTTTGTACGCCGCCTAACAGCGCTTATTGAACCATCATCTTGTTCTAACCCGCTAGATCACAACCTCTAACTACCTTCATTTTCATTCTTATTTAATGGCAGTGTAAACACGATACTAATTCCAAATCCAAATATTTCACAAGGAAAAGTCAAACTTGAAGATCAAATCTGACCAAAATATATACCCACAACAAATAGAGTAAAACCAAATTTGACCAAAATAGAATTTGGTTTTTAGATATTTTTATTCAAAATGCATACCAGTTGATCAACCTTGAAATTATAAAATAAAATAAAAATTCCTTTAACCTGTCATCATCTTTGGAGGACATTGCCCAAGATAAAAACTCAAGTTGTAATGGTCAAGTACCTTGTAAACTCAATTTGACACCAGTAAACCGGGTAATCTCTCAATTGGTTGAACAGACGCGAACCCACTGATTCAAAACCGTTCGTAAATAGACGGGAAATACCAATTTTACCAACAAAGAAAATGTTGTCCCTACCTTTCACGTCACAAACAACAGTGGACCTTCTAAACGAGCTTGTATCAGAATGATGAAAACTTATGATTCAAAGTGCTTATCGGATGATACAATCAACACACAGGAGAAAAATCAGATCCTGCAAGAACAAGTGATTGTGTCCGTATTTAGACCATTCCATGGTTCTGTGAACCTTAAAGGGCAGCCGCTGGAGCCGCAGCCGCAGCCCCATGATCCAACGTCCTCGAAAAAGCATTTATTTTCCTCTATTTGGGCATAACAAAGACAACGCTTTCTTGATCCCAGCCTAGCCTTTGAAATTACAAAAAATTTCAACTTTCCAAGCCTAAGATGCTTAGCGCAGAAGCCAAGTTCTCAACTGAAAAAAAGATTAAAAAAAAATCCACCTGTGTTACCTTGAAATGATGTTTAGCCTGTCACCTCAGGGCTACCCAATCAATATGGACAAAAAGATCCAAGATTCTATGATGGAGCTGAGATGCTAAACCGAAAACCATTCTTCCCATGATCGTCTTCAAACTGCTTCAATATGTAATAGTAGTTGCACTGCCAATGAAATTACACTTGTCAAAATACAAGACCACATTTCTTGCCGAATAAAGAAGCAATATAGAAAACAAACTACCATAACAAACAATCAAAACACGTCCACACATGCATGGCCACAAGGCACTCACCCAGTAAAAAACCATTCCACATAACCATTGTACTAGAATGACACATATCAGTCAAACAGAACACAGCAAGTGTTAAACAATAGATATAAAGTGTTAAAGAAAAGGATTCCATTAGTGTCTCACTAATCTGACCCTGATTGTTCTAAATAGTGAAACAATATCCACTCACATCGATCAAGACGGCAAATTAATTCATTTTAACACTTTCTTTTGCGTGCTTTATTTGGTGGGGGACTTTCTGGAAGTTTGTAAGACCAGCATCAAACATCCAGAAACAACATAGACGCAAAGAAGAATATCTGCTGCAAGTTACTTGTAACACCTAGCATAAGTACACTGAATGTTTTGCAATCACAAAATCAACCAAGGTTTTAATTTAGTATTCTTTATGGTAGAAAGGATATGAAAGCTAACCTCTAGACGGAAAAACTTTGTTGGCACAACAACCCCAGCACCAACAGAACTTCGAAATGACTCATAGAACTTCCGGATGGAGAAGTTACGGTACTCATTCTCTGTTAACTTTGCCAGGTTCCCTGAACCTGCAAAAATGTGTCCATGTACTCCATGTTCTCTTAACCAGCGAATAGGAAGATCAAAGGAAAGATCTGCAAATGCAGTAACAGCAAGGTCTCCTCCAATAACATCTCTTCCAGAAGAGTCTGAATTCCCGCCATCAGGTTTATCACTATTTTGCCTTCTTGATTCTGTGGGGCCAATTCCTCTTGTCTTAAATCCCCAAACTGTTGTTGGGCCTCCTAGAGTGCAAACTGGAGAGAAATCACCACCCAAGAAGAACCTTTCTGGAAGAGATGAGGGCTTGTTCAAGAATCCACTACCCCATGGGAAAACAATACCAGCAGAGATTCCGAAATTAAGAGCAGCATTATAAAATCCGAAAGGCAAAGCATAACGAAGATCAAATTCCTGTTTGACATTTCAACATAAGAAAGTTGGTTAAGCAATAAAGGGCATAGAGCAATATAGGGTGAAGTTTATCAGTAATATGAAGCTAAACCAAAGTAAAATAATGCAAGGGGAATTTTGAGAAATATTATTTTCATTCAATGAGAATCACAAGGAATGACAGCAATCTATATTTATACTTCCATACCGGCGAGGAAAAAGGACATAAAGGATAAGAAGAACATCTTTTTTGTATTAAGAATTATCAAGCCTTTTTTTTATCCCCAATGTTCTCTTCATCTAGATTCTAGTAAAGGATGAGAAAGGGTGAGAAAGGGGAGTGCAATAAGAAGAGCACAAAAAGAGGAGAAAGAAGAAGGATTTTTTTATTTTTTATTTTTTGGGCACATCTTCTCTTCATCTAGGCAAAGGATGAGAAAGGGGGAGAACAGGGAGTGCACTGGTCAGCATATAAGTTTGACAACAACAACAAGAACGACAACAAGAAAGTCCAAAAATGAAAATTTTGCTTCAACTTAACTCAGGATTGACATGTAAAAAATTTAATCTGACTCCAGAATAGTATAACCCAAATCCAAATACATTCTCACGTATCATGCACTTTTAAGTAACCCTGGAAATCTAAATTACTTCCACTGCTACAGAAATCATATAGACTATAGGTCCCAACTGTGATCTCACAAATCATTTATAGATTCACTTATAAATTCCATTTTTTCACATGACAAAGCAAGTAGAAGCCTAGAAGACAAGTATACCTGACGTAAAAACCTTAAGCAACGAGGATCAGGTGCAATGCCACCAATTTGACTGGTAGAAACACAAGCATAACCCCGAGTTGGCCTTACAGGTGAATTCCTTCTATCAATCTTAAACATGTATTTAAGAGATGAAAGCAAGCCATGTCCAAGCTGCCTTCTGATTGTCCTAGAGGCCATCTGTGATGGGTCTGTTAGGGTACGCCATCCAAGATTGTATACCAAGTCATGGCGCTTGGTCGAAATTAGGCCGAGAGATAGACCCAACTGTCGCTCTTTGTAAGAAGAGTACTCCTGCCAATCTTGAGAAAGCAAGAATGCTCGTACTACCACAGGAGTCAATAAACCTTTCAACCTCGGCAGATACACACCAGCACTCACCTCTGAAGTCTGGTTCGGACCATATGCCAAGGAACCATCCCACAAATCCCCATATCCGAGCCAATTTTTATACTTAAGTGAACCTTCAAGTGTCCAAGATCTAGCCTACAAAATCATTATGGAATCCCATGAGCCATCTACAATGTAGCATTAAGGATTCATGAAGATATATGAAATAAACTAAACCATTGAAATTCCATGAATGAATGCTATAGGGAAGAAAAATGCTAGGCACACCAACTCTAATACCAACTTTTGAGTACCAACCTATGTGGCATATGAATTGTCGTTCTTTTATTAGTAAGTGTTTAAATCATTGCCACATCAATTGATTGCATCTATCAATGAAAAAATGACACGTGAGTTGGTACTTAAAAAGTTGGGATTATAGTTGGTGTACCTAGCAATACTCTATAGGGAAACACAACAAACTTTTAAATGTCCATGAAGTACATGATGATTTATTTAAAGAAAAAAATAATGTCAATACATCCAATTTCAAAACATAATAGAATTAGACATTTTTGAATGTGGAATAGGAAGGCTTTTAAACTCATTTCCATAAAATCATATATATTGAGACAAATCGCTTTACATATTATAACGTACAAGCCAAGTACTTTCCTCTTTTTCTTTGATATGTAAAACTGAAAACAATAATTGTAACTATATGACCTTATCTTTGCATTAAAGAAATCCTCTCATCAAACAATCCGGACCAATGTGCAGCACGTATCCACAGCTATCTAAGGGTCCGTTTGGCTCTCAGTCCAGACCTGAGTTTTCATATCAATTTTTTTCTTTTTATGAAAAGTCAACAAAAACTATAACTAGTTTTTAAAACGTCAACAAATCTCACCCTAAAAATTCCATTTCAAACCAACGTTCCAAATGCAAGCTAAGTCCTTCATTTCTTCCTAAAAAGACTTGAAGAATCTGCATAATTTGAACCTCATTTCAGCATGTCCATATACAATCCAGAATAGTTCTCCCTATGCACACTTGTCACACCATTCACGACTACAATGTGAACAATCAATCAATCTCAAATTCTACAATGAACTAAACTATCTACAAAATATGAAGATTGAATCAAGCTGTATAACTGAAATGATTATATTTGTTTGCGCCAAAATGCCATATCGCATTCCATTTTCCCCCAATTTCTCAGCAACCAAACAAAGCAACACTACACCATTAATTCCACGCAAGAAACGACAAGAAAATCCAATAGCCACAAAACAACTACAAAGTATACGAAACCGTACCGCAGGCTTAGTGTAAGCGCCGCATTCGCCGGAGAGAGGGCTTTTGGTCTCGACAACCTCGACGATGACATTGGCGGTTCCAGGCAACTCGGGAGGCCCCGAATCGAGAGTGATCCTGACCGAGTCGAAGATCTCGAGCCCCTGGATCTTCGCATTGGCGATCCCGGCCGCCTCTAGAAGCTCCTGCATGGTCCTGGCCTTCCTGACTCCCTCAATCTCGGCCTCGATCACGTACTCCTTCGTCTTCTCATTTCCCTTGATGATCACATCGTGGACTCTCAGAGGAACCTTCTCGTTGGACAGTCGGCGGATCAGGTTCTCGAGCTTGGACCTCTCTGCTCGGAGTTGCGCCTCCGTCGACGAAGGCCTGTGCTTCCGCGGCGGTTCTTCCTCGTCATCTTCGTCGGCCTCGTCGTCATCGTCGTCTTCGTCGTCGTCGGCTTCGTACTCTCCGTCGTCGTCGTCGTCGTCGGCGTTGGAGGTAGCGAGCTGGTCCTGATCCTTGTTAGGGTTTAGGATGTTGAGGTCCTGTTTGGCTTCGTCGGAGTTCGCCATGGCCGAGGTATGGAAAGTTGGGGGGGGGGGGGGGGGGGGGCGATGGAGGGACGGCGGTTGTTGGGGGATTTGTTTTGTTCGATGGGACCGAAACTTGACTTCGGCGCAGGACGATTCGATAAGAATCGGATACGATTCTGATTTCTAGTTTCTCCTGGAAAAACGACACGTCTTCCGTAAACGACATCATCAGGAAAAACGACAGTCTTCGGTAACGACACTATTATCTGGGATTTGCTTCACGATCCTTAAAACCGACAACATCTCAAGAGAGCGACCACATAATGGGATTTGGAAAGCAATTTACAGTCAGAAAACGACGATATCTCAATTCTCAAAAACAGACACGAATTAAAAATGACAGGGCGAGGAAACGACATCATGTTGGGGAGATGACACAACCAAAAACACTACGGTTTCGTTTGACATTTCAACTCAACTCTAACTAAACTGTACTTTTTCATCTCAGTTTTTGTCTTTTTCCTAAAAATTTAATAAAAATTATAATTAGTTTTTGAAAAGTCAACCACTTTCAACTTAAAAATTCCATCTACAATCGAAGAACTAAACGCAAGCTACAATATCTTACAAAAAAACGCAGCATATAAAAGACCAAAAAAAACCTTGAAGCGGCAACATCTTGTAAGAATGCAAACAATTAAAGATATTGTAAGAATGCAACATTTAAAGTAAACAAGCTAGAATGACAGCAAAATTGATAAACAACACAACAGTTAAGCAAATGATATATTTTCTAGGGGACAAACACATAAAATCAAAACATCAATATCCCATAAACGACACAAATTATAAAAAAAGTGCACCAATACTATCAGCACCTACACCATGAGAGAGCAAACTTTAAAAAACGACATCATCTCAAAACCAACACGACTTACTAACGACAACATGGAAAAAACGACAGCACATCAAGGGAGATGGCATAACCGCTTGAAACGACAATAGCTTGTATACAACACAGCGTCATCAAGAAAAGTGAAAACCCATAACACACTTCGATAACATAAAATCATCGTGTAAGCCCAACATGTAGAAAAAGAACCACATATCCTAGAACCGATACAATGGAATCTCAAGAGATCCACAATATTCAAAAATCACTTGGAAGCGTACTCCTCAAATATGGATAGTCAAAATTAAAATAAATATTTTTTATTAAGAGTCAAAATTAAAATAATTACCACAATAGAAATATAATTTTTGTTATTTGTATGATATATTATTAAAAAAAAAACATGGTGTTAATCACAAGAAGTACAATCACTGTATCGGATAAGAGAGATGGAAAATAAAAATGGAGAAAGAGTAAAATACTTAGATGGAGAAATAAATCTCTCTAGGTATTTTTTTTCTTTTTTGTTATAGGTATTTTTTTCTTATGTTGTTTGGTATGCAATCCTTATAATAATCTCTCTAGTTAAGAGAGATCGAAATTGGAGCGTTTGGAAGGATTTGAACTCCCCCTAGTCACTTACTTTCTCCTTTCCCTTCTACCAAACAATCATAAATGCAAAATCCTTCCACTAATCCATATATCCCTCTCACTCCTTCCACTTTTCTCTTATATCGAAAACACTCTAATACATTTTATAAATATATTCTTATATAAATCTAAAGATAATAAAATATTAATATCAAAATAGTTATTTTATGTACAATTTTTTTAATCTCGCTTTTCCCTCCACTTTTTCTCAAAGGATTTAAACATATGATATGTCTCATGGATTTGCAAACTTCATTCCTTTCCGTTTTTCACTTTATCGATTAAAAAAATTTTCATTTTCCACTCTACAAAACAAACTAAAATCCATCATGCAACTTCTTTCCTTTATCTTTTTCAAATTGACATCTTCTATTCAATTTTGACATCTCAAATAATATCTAATTAATTACATTTTGACACATAATTAACTGAAGTTTAGATTTTAAAGTTTAAAATATTTAGTTAAATCTTTTAAAATAATATAAAATAAAATTATTAATTAGATATCTGACATTAAAAATTGACCAGATTTGAATCCTCTTTTTCACTGTACCAAACATAGGTAAATAAACGATCTTAAACTAGGCTTGGCTTGGGCTCCTCCACTGTCCTCACTTGCTGGGATCAGATTTGGGCTTGGGCTTGCCCATATCCTTTTCTAGCGGCCCAATGTTAGGGTCTACTATAAATATAAAAAATTAACACTATATTAATATATCATAAAAATTAAATTAAAATTAATTAAATTTTATGTTATATTAAATAAAAAATTTGTATCATATTAATTAATAAATAAAAATAATAATTGTTTAAGTAATTTTGTAAAAGCTTTTTAAACAATTATTGATTAAAATAAATAATTAATCAAATTAAGTTTGTAATCATTCAGAATCTACAAAGCCGCATGGAGCGCAATTGAATTCAAACACTCTTCTGGTCCTATGCCTCCACCGCATCACCTTCTTCATCATCACCATCACCATCACCACCATTTTCGATCTCCTTCTGCTTCAACGCCATGGCCAACAACGACCTCTTCGTCTCCGTCGTCTCCGACATTAAGACCTACGCCGGCAAAGACCCTCTTCTCCCTTGGATCCGGTACAACCCCATCCCCAAATACTCGCTCCATTTCTCCCGTCTCAGTCTCTCCGCCATTTTTACTTTGCTCAATCTTCTCATAATTTTTGTTGCTCCAGAGGAATCCGAAAGATGAAGTACTCGCTGCCGCCCCAACTTCTCAAGGAGAAGCTCCCTCGGTTCCTTCAGAAATGCACCCAGACCTTCGAGACCGATCGGCGCTACCGGAACGACTTGCGCTACCTCCGCGTTTGGTTACAGTTGGTAACTGATGAATCCAAGCCCTAATTTTTTTTAACGGTTTCGATTTTCTTTGGAAGCTATTGTTTGGCTGGCGAGAAAACTGGAAGAAAATGACTTGTAGGAATGTGAATTTGTGGAAATTTATGGTTTTTACTTGTTTTAGGTTTTTTTTTTTTTTTTAATATCAAATTCCATATCGGACAATTGAAAAAAAAGTGTTTTTTTTTTTTTTTTTGAAAAATGAATCAGCAAATACTGTGAGTTTTTCACTACATTTCTCTTTGTTCTTAGATGGATTTCGTGGAAAATCCAAGAGCGCTTTTGAAGGCCATGGAATCGAATGGAATTGGGACGAAGCACTCTCTGTTCTACCAGGCGTATGCTCTTTACTATGAGAAGAACAAGAAATTTGATGAGGCTGAGAAGATGTATCATTTGGGAGTTCAGAAGTAAGTTTTCTTTCCAATTCTTGAGCATTTTATCGGCTTGTTATTCCCAGTCTCATTATCTCTGGGCCGGTTGGATTAGAAATTTAAAAACATAGCTGAGCTAATAGCTAAAAGAACAGATTTCCTGAAAGCTAAAATGTCTCATTTTATCTCCACCTGATTTTCTTTGATTAGTATTGGTTAAGAAAAAAGTAACAGCTAATTCAAGTGTTTTTGTTGTTTGGACGTTCTTTCGAAACTTGGGCAGTTGTTGATTTCTCTCTTACTCTCAATTGTTGGACAGCCTTGCAGAGCCCCTAGACGAGTTGCAGAAGTCGTATGAGCAGTTCCTTCATCGTATACAGAGACATAAGAAGCAAATAACCCAGGTAGTTCTTTTGTTTCCGTGTTTGTTTTTTATTCTGTTTTTTGATAGAGAAAGTTGCCTGTCATCTTGAATCTTGATCATAGGAGAATATTCTGCAGCGCCTTGAAAAGCCTATGAAAAGAAAGACAGAAGAAAACGATGAAAATGAATGTGGAGTTGGGGGCAGACCGAGGAGTGCATTGCATGATGAATCTTTGACTCAATTGCCTCTGCATGAGAAAGACGCAGGGACTAAGAACATATCAGAGGGAAGTTCTCAGCCGTTAACGGAATGTAATCATACTGATGCCTCTATACCTAGAAATAAGCGGCAAAAAGAAAGAGGGTCAGATAAATCCACGATGCTTTGCAGTGATGATACAGTTGTGGTGAAATTTGTGGGCACTGCTATTGTTGGAAAATCTGAAACCGAAGATGCTTGTCATCACGGGTTGGTTGATCCTACAATAAACATGAAAGAGGCCATGATTGCGATAAACAGCATGTTTAGCGAGCCTTTGGAGGTAGCCCCTAGACGCCGAAGACAACCAAAGAATGATGGCCATTCAAACAATGGATTCCACGTATTCGTTGATGAAAACTCGGATGGAGGATTCAACCCAGCAGACAAAAGGGAAGAGAAGAGTTTTCCACTGCTGCAGCATGGTAGAAGAAACCAGCAGGCTGACGGAGAACCCTTAAGCATTTTTATCGATGATGAAGAGAGTGATAGGATTGAAGATGGAAATCCCGCAGAAGATAGCTTTGAACAGAGTGATATTTGCAACTCCAGTGAACATAGATCAGCTTCACGCACGAACGTATTTGTATTTCCTAATCCAAAGGATCTTCCATCTGAAAGTTCTGATGATATGGAGGTAGAAGGCTCACCTCGACCTAGGTTTAGAGAGGATACAGTTGTTTGTCGGTTTGTCGGGTCCACCATTTCAGACGAGCCCGTGGTGGAAAATGTTTGCCACCATGGCTTGGTTGACCCCACAATCAACCTGAAGGAGGCCATGGATGATATCAATAACATGTTTGGAAAGCCGATAGATTTTGTAAGGAGCAAAAGATCGAAGAGGCAGGACAAGGCACCTGATATGAAAAGTAATTTTGGTGGGTTTACAATACTTCCTGACGACGATGTGGAACCCGAACCGGTTAAGGCAATGCCAAAATCATCAGGGAAGTCGAGAGGTTGTGACTTGTTTGAGCCTACCATGGTTACCAAGGAGGCTATTGATGATATAAACAAGATGTTTGGAATGCCTTTGGACTTTTAGCAAAAGGCATATGCTTTTCTTAAGTTTGTTGTTGTAGAATCGTTCGATTGTGTAACGATGAACCGTGGTGCTTTTGAATTGTTGAAACTTCGACAGATTTCTCTGAACTGTGTTCTCTTTTGTATAATTGTTTTGTTGGAATGTTATCTCAGTTTCCATTACGTCCAAACGATTTCATGCATTGGATTCTCCTCTCTCTCTAGGCAAACTCAATAATGCAAGTGACGATTAGTGAGACATCACTCTCAATTGTAGCACAGCTTATTTTATTCAACCAAGTACATCAGTCATATCAAAACAAAATATTGAAACAAAAATCAAGAGGGTATGTGTATATATACTAGTTAAAAATACGTGTGCGTCACATGTGTATTCAATTTGTTAAATTTTTTAGACACATGAATGTATATATTTTTTTTCTAAAAAAAAGGCATCAATTTTATTAATTTATACTCTTAATAGTTTAGTTCAAATGTACATTGGATAGCATTAGAACAAATATATTTCAATGGGAGGAAATTAGATAGAAAATTATTACTAGGGGACAAATAAGATAAAAGCTATTTCAAAAAGGCAGTAAAAAAAAAAAAAAAAAAGGTTAGGACCAAAATTAGCAATTGCATTTTATCGAAACACAAAAACTGTGGAGCGGACAATTCACAAGATGAGAAAAGATACGAGATGTTTAAATAATGATACATTTTGGGGGGAAAAAATCAATGTACCAATCATGAAAAAGAAAAAAAGTATATTTGGAAGCTCCATTTGACGAAGTTATATTGAAAAATTGTATGAGAAAATATTTAATTGAGGATATAAAAATTATTTTAATAGAGATAAATTTAAAATAAAATTTTTCAATGAAATGCATCTCATAATACATACTTTAGGGGGAAGGAAAAAAAAATCCAAAATTTTAGGGAACGAAAAGCAAAGAGATAAACTACAAAAAAAGAAAAAGAAAATGAAAAGACGGCCATAATGAGCGTTTCAAATTTTACTACCGTTAGAAATTATTAGAAACTTTAATAACACGTTAGAGTTTAAACTGTTAATGCTGTTATTTTCTTTTTTATTTAACGGTAATTGTATATATTCTTAATTTTGAGTTAAATAATATAATTGATCAATATTTCTTTTTGTTTCAATGAAAATAAATTTCGCTTAAAAAAATATTATTTGTACACACAATCTTCAATCGAAAATATTCAATTAAAATGAATGGATGTATTGGAAAAAAGAAAAAGAAAAAGAAAAAGAAAGTGATGTAAATTTTAAAACAGTGAAAAAAATTGGATTTAGATATAAATTGAATTACGTTAAAATTCTTACCCTTAAAATAGTGTGTCATAGAAACAATCCTCTCAAATCAAGATTGTTATAAACAGATTTTTTTGAAAAAATAAACTAAGCCCCATAACAACTTAATAAGCCGGTTTTTTTTTTTTTTTTTTTTTTTTAAGAAGATTAGAAAAAACAAAAAAAAAAAAGAGCAACTTTCTAGCAAAATGACAATTTCGTAATAATTATGATAAAGGTTTGTTTCTGTGATGAAACTTGCTTGAATATGATTGAGACAAAACGGATATCCGATGAAACCAGAGAATACTCGAGGATTACGGATAAATATTTTTTTAATGTAAAACCAATATATTATGTGTGGGCAAATGAGGTTTAGCCAAGGATTAAAAATTCAACATTTTCGCTGAAATTTCCGTATTTTGAAAGTACCGATATGGAAACTGAGGTGTCATATCTTTTCCGTAGAATATCCGTGAAATTTCCATGAAAATTTCTATAATTATCGATTTTTTATGGAAATCTCGATTTTCACAAAAATTTTAGTAGTAAATGTAAACTATTGTGAAAATTTCTGAAATTTTTCACGGAAATATCCGTAGAATATCTATCGTAATATTATTTTTTTATCTTTTAATATAGTAAATTCATGGTTTTTTTTTTAATTCACGCACAATTTTTTATATATATAAATAGATAGTAGAGATTGAGGGACATATGACATGTTCAAAATTATATAAATTAAATACTCAAATGTCACATTTTGGTGTCGATATTGTTTACACAAATAAGATATTATAAGTAATTTCGAACATTCTAAAAGCTCTTTTAATATTAATGTTTTCTTACTATGTATAAAACAATAAATGTAATATGCCTATATTATGTTGTGTTTAGATGATTTAACTTAATTGTTGAACATCGACTTATCATTTGCTGTATTATGATCAATTCTTATCATGCAAATTTTTTATGTACTCAGTATTTAATTTAATGTTTCATTTAGTTTATATATTATCAACTATTTTAGAATTTCATAAAGTTTTATTTAAAAATAGAGTATGTTAAAATAAATTTCTATATTTTACATTAATTTCCATTAATATCGATATTTTCATCGATATTTTCAAAAAATTTAAGTATCGATATTTATGTAAATATTGATATTTTCATCCTTGGGTTTAGCTTATAGAGACAGATAGTAGTAGGGGCTAATTGGGCGCAAGTCCCAATTTTTTTAATTCAAATATAAGACTCAAATTTCTTTAAATGGTTTTAATTTGTCCCTAATCAAAAGTGTTTTTTTTTTTTTTTAGAAGACCCCCACTTATTAGTAAGAATTTTTTTAATCTTTTAATACTATAGTTAAACTTAGATTATTTTTATGTTGTAGTACCATAATCAACTTTTGATTTTTTTCCTAATTGTTTTATCTGCCTTTTTTCTTAATTTTTTTAATTAAAATTTTTGTATTTTTTTAACTTGAGAACAGGAAATTCAAACTTTGTACTTTTAGATGGAATCAGTTATAGTATTACTGCTAGCTAGGTTACGACTGCAATCATAATTTTTGTTTGTTTTTAAAGACATTGACTTAAAATTATCAACATCCCAAATTGTTTAAAATGTTAACAATTAACACTAGTCCCTAAAGTCTTTAGAGGGTGATAATTTAGTCCTTCAATCTTTTAGAGTCTGTTTGGGGGAACATCTCCAAAATATATATATATATATATATATACATATATATTTGTCTTTTTTATAACTCAAAAAAAAAATTCATTATTCACATCTCCAAATCTCTCTTAAAAACTCAAAACTTTAACAGTCATTAACTTTGTTATTTTAAGTCAAAATGAGATGATTTTTTTAATTTTGTAAAATTTCGAAAATAACGAAGCCATATTAATATTACTTTATGAATACAATTCAAGATTTTACATTTTTTTTTTTCACTCCAAATAGTTTTTTGTTTTTTTCAACCAAATACATATTTTCAAAATTTAACTCAATTCAACTTTAATCAAAATATCTCCAAAACTCCGTCTCTAATTTTCGCCAAACAGTCTCTTAATTTTGCTGAAACGACACCCAAATTGTTTAGAACATTGACAATATCTCATGCAAAATCGCATGTGGCCCTCATTTTCGGGGCATAATGGTAAAAGCTTATATTAGCTCGAATTTGGGACTAGTGGCATGCTTAGTGTTTACTTATTAGAAGTGGATAATGGAAGTGAGGAATGAGGAATGAGGAATGAGAATAAAATTCTTTATTTATTTTTGTTTAATCCCGTCCCCACCCCCCCCCCCCCCCCCCTCTTTTGCTAAAATAATCCATTCTTTAGTTGTTGTGAGAGCGGTGAGCACCACATTAGTTTAGGATTAACAATCCCTATCTCTAGGGATTGTGACTCTCATATCTCAATATAAATATTAAATTATTATCTTATACTGAGTCAATTGAAAAATATTATAATTGTAAAAATATATAAAAATAATAATTATCTAAATGTCAATTATTTATTGAATGGGTGTACCATGTAAATATGATAATGTGGTATATCCGGTGCACTGAATAATTTCTCCTATATTAGTAATCTTATTTACCTTAGAGAAACCACCATTGCGATAAACAATGAGAGTGTCTCTATTGAGAAACACGCAAGGAATAAGAAAAAATCATAGGAAGTTCTCAGCCATTAATGGAAATGTAATCATACGGATGTCTTTGCAGTAGTAATCCAGTGTTGAAAGAGGGTTAGATAAATCTAAAATTGTTAAAATATAAAATTGTTGTTGTTATGCACCTCTTAACAGTTTAAGATTTTGGAATGAATTGGTAAATTAATATGTTATTAGAGATAGAGGTCTTGAGTTTGACCCACTGCAATTGCACTTTTTATCTCCTTTAATATTGTCATAATTAGTCGGGACTTTCTAACTAATATTTGTCTGCACATATGTGAATCCTATGGATTGGTATTAACCAAACTCCAACCATTAAAAAACGCCATTTTCAAAATAAACTATCAAGTGGACAAATAAAAATCCCACTCGGGCATCGACCCGGGAAGAATCAATCTAGGTTAGTGATAGTCCACGATCAACTTCCTTTCGTAGTACTCTACCCACTAGGGGAAGTCAAATCCCCGCTGCCTCCTCGAAAGAGAGATATGTTGAACCGCTACACGATGGGGGCATACTTGCCCAGCCGTCATCATACTATAATCATGGTATGAATAATTTTTTTTGAAATTGTCAATACAATGGAATCGTATGACTCAATATTAAGGATCTTTTTGTCTTTCACGATTATATATTTATAATAAAATTTCTTGATTATTTAGATTCCTGAATCGCCGTCGTTCTTTCTAATCAACATTTTCAAATAAAGATGTTTTTCAGTGATGATACAGTTGTGGTGAAATTTGGTACTGCTATTGTTGGAAACTCTAAGCCAAATAGATCATGCCTGTCATCACAGGTTGGTTGATCCAACGACAAACACGAAAGAGGCCATGAATGCCCTAAACAGCATGTTTGGTGAGCCTCTGGAGGTAGCCCTAGTCGCCCAATACAGCGAACGAATGGTAGGCATTCAAACAATGGATTCCAGGTATTCGCTCGACGAAAACTTGGATGGAGGATTCAAACCAGCAAATGGGCAGGGAGTGAAGAGTTTTCCATTGCTGCAGCATGCTATCAGGCTGACCAAGAACCTTTGATCACTTTTATTGACCGTGAAGAACATGATAGAATAGATCACAGATCTGCTGCTTCACGAGAGATCGAAGAAGCGTGACAAGGCACCCGGTGTGAAAACGTAATTTTGGTGGGTTTCCAATTCTTGCTGATGGTAATTTGGAGCCTGAACCAGTTAGGGCAAATGCCAAAATAATAAGGGAATTAGTCTCTGAGTCTGTGGCTTGTTTGAGTCGACTAAGGTTACAAAGGAGGCTATAATTGATGAAATTAACAAGATGTTTTTGAATTTTTGAGTGTGTAACGATTTTTGTACAGCGTTCTTTTGATAACTTTTAGACATTCCTTTGTGCTCTGTTTTCCCTTGAATACTTGTTTAATTGGAATGTTACTTTGAATGTAAATGAAGGTAAAGCATGAAATCAATAAATGCACAAGCAAGACATCATTTTGCATCATTTGTTTCACTGCTTGTTTTATTCATTCAAGTACATCAGCTGAATCAAAACAAAATATTAAAACAAAAATCGAATGTAAACTTAGAATTAATCATTGGTCAATGATAATGTCGGTGGCGAATTTCAGAAATGAGTGGTGGGAGGACAGTGATTAGGACGGAAAGCCAAAGGCCCTGCAGCATAGATCACAGCCTCATAATTCTCACTCCTCAGTATCTTCTTCTCAAACCGAAGAGGAGATCCGTACATTCCGTAGTTGACGTTGGAGAGGAGGCTGCATTTGGCATCAGGAGAGGAAACGAGCTTCACTTTGCAGGCTTGGAGGGGATGATCAAGCAGAACATGGCTCATCTTGTAGCCCTCCAGCTCGGCGTAGAAATACCCTTTGCTGTCTGCTTCAAAGGCCTTGTAGAAGCTGACTTGGCCCCTGTAGTTCTTGCAGATGACACTGACTTTCGCCGAAGGAATTGGCTCAGCACCGGTCAGAGACCATGTCCCGAACCGGTCACAGCTCTGGCAGTAGACCACGCCTTCCACAACCACGTCGGCTGTCTTCTCCACCGGCTTGGTTGGGACATCTCCATTGGCTGTTATGGAAGGGAAGGTCAATGGGAGGAGAAGGAGAGATGAGATGAGGATTATGAGTTGACTTCTTGCCATTTCCTCTGATGAGTATTGTAGGGACTAAAATTATAACTAATTGGAGAAGAACGAAGCTTTCTCTGATGCTGAGTGGCTTTGCATTGGGGTTGTATATATATATATACAGACACACACACACACATGTATAGGTGTGGAGGTTTATTTGGATTATGTGAGCGTTTTGTTGAGATTTTTAAACGTGGGAGCAACTAAACTTGCATGTATTGTCAATGACTAATACGTGAAGGTCACCTTCATTTTGTTTAATGTAAGATATTCTTTTCCACGTCGGATTACAAATTAATCTAAAAGATTTTCTAGTCCTTATCTTTATTGCAAGACAAAGTTACCATTTAAAAATAAAAAAAAAAAACTTGAGATGGGAATTCAAACTCTGTATCATGAGATAGAGAAGAGTAGAATTATCGTTAAACTATACATGCAATAATACACCATCTTCTTCTTCTTTTTTTTTTTTTTTAAGTTTCACGGCTTGTTTTTAAAGACTCAACCTAAACTTATAGAATTTGAGACTTACAAAGAATTGAACTTATATTTTAAAGGGTCAAGTTGTTATTTATAGTGGTCTAGTACCCTTATATCTATTATTATTATGCCACTAACCATTTAAATTTCTTATTTAGTGAAGACGTTGAGAGTAAGATTATCTCTATCACAATAGGCAAACATGGCGTTGCGAGTGTATGATATGTTTTACTCTGCGTTGGTATTTCCCAGAAAGAAAAATGACCTTACAAGGGAGAATGCTATAGAGGCCATGAAAAATCAAAATCAAAGTTTAAGAACAAACAAGAAAAGAAAGAACACTTTTGTTGATGGGAAAAAGACAATTAAATTGTTCCAATCACTAATAGAAAGAAAGAAATATTGAGAAATAGAAGTTACTTAATTTGCTCATTAAGATCATCGCAGATGACGCGAATAATCCTCGTCTTCCATAGAGCCCGTACATGCGGAAAAACATAATTTTGTTGCGACATGGATTGTCTCAGAAAAAGTCTTCCCCAATAAACAAAAACCAAAAACCAAACCTGTACTAACCTGTTCGAAAAAAATGGTTTAAACCATTTTGAGGAGCCAATTTGAGGCCCAAATTTGAGTAGAATCCACTTTGTAAAAGTAACAGGTCTTGGCAGATTTGCATTCTTCGTCGCGAGGTGATCAAAATCGCATATTCATAAACTTAAAATGGTAATCGGATGAATGAGAAATTAAAGCTCAAAATGTACCCATTGAAATTGGATTTTGTTTGAAAAGTTACTAAGAATGTGGAGTCTCACATTGCTTATAGGCAACATGACATGATGGAGTTTATAAGTGATTGTACTTTTGAACTTGGGTAAGATGGGATGAATTTTCACGAGAAAAGTTTTTGCTGAGGGAAAAAAAATAAATAAATAAAACATCAAACATCAAATTAAACTAAATTCTACCTAAGAATTAAATGTTTGACGATTCTTAAAATACACCGTGTGTGATTTTGAAAATCACATTACTGAAGCAATTGCTTGTTGCACGTGCACAAAAAATCTGTGCTTTTTGTCTTCTGCCTGTTAGAATTTTGTCAAAATAAAAGCGGTTTAGTATCACATTGGAAAGCAAGCAATAATGCGTGAGTTCTGAAGGATACATTAAAAACCTATAACCTTGTTTTGAATATCATCAATTAAAGAATAATTCAAACTTTGTATATCGATTATAGTTAGATTCTTTCATATACCCCATCCCTCATGAATTTTCACGAGAAAAGTTTTGTCCAAAAAAAAAAAAAAACAAACAAACAAACAAACAAACCTAAATTCTACCTAAGAATTAACTTTGACAATTAGTTGGCTTTAGCGTTAACAAGCGGTTTCTAGTCACAATGAACGTGATTGGCAAAATCGTAAGAGGTCAGGGAGCTTCTTCTTGTATGCACACATCGTTACTTCTACTTGTCCTCACTGTGAGCATTTTTTCTATGGTCTTTTAATATCTCTATTATCACATACCTTTTCACACCAATTATAGAGAAAAATCGTTTTAGATGAGCATAAATATATATATATATATATATATATATAAAGAAAAGACTAGCGGAAAAAATATAAGAAAGTCATGAGCTATATTTATATGTGAACAAAACAGAGGCAATTCATTCATATATGAAATTCACGTGTGCTAAGTTTCATATAAAAACACGTGGCCAAGTTTTTTTTTTTTTTTTTTTTTTGTATTTTTATTTGTATTTGTAAAATACTTAGTCTTGTATTTGTTCATGACTTTTTATATTAAAATTACTTAGAACTTTGCTACTATTACGCAAACAGTTCCTATGTCGAAATTCTCTGAAAAACTAAACAGAAATTGATCATGTTCAAATCATGTTGAATTTAATTAAATTTGTAACTAAACATTTTTTAGAAAAACTGTACCTTCAAAAATATCTATAATGATGCCCTACATCGATAATAAAATAAAGTTTACTTTTAAAATATTTTTGTTGGAGGTGCAATTTCTCTTTAAAAAATCTTCAATCCCGACTTAAAATTCATATAAAAAAACTCATGATGATAAGAATATGTTCTATTTTGTCTATTTTGTGATAAAATATTAATAGGTGGACCATTTACGTAATAGTAGATAAATTTAAAAGATTATGATGTATAAAAATAATGTCAAGAATCAATATGAGACAAGATATATTCGTCGGCCATCTAACGTTCAATTTATTAACTACAGTACACTAATTAAACGCCTTTTTCTTCAACTTTTTTTTGGTGGATGCTTTTTTCTTAAACTTAATAATGGGGGGTTTGGAACTCTAAAAATTATAGTAAAATGATATGTGAGATTATTTTTAAATAACATTCGTACGCCCCAAAATAAACGTTCAAGTCAACTGCTATAATAAACCCCTGCGCTTTTACCATTTTGAATGCATGCAAACGCCACGTAAGGATCGAGTCATTAGCATTTGCAATTGTCATGCCTGTATTGTTGTATTTTTCCTCTGGTCCATTTGGGGTACCATTTTAAGATGATATTTTTATTATTTGAATTTTAAAATTCTAACTTTAAATTAAACTTTCTCCTTTTTTTATTTTTAAAAAATTTAAACTTTTAAAATCCATAACTCTTTTCAATCGAAGTGAGATGATTTTTATATCAAAATGCTCCTATCGACGAGACGAATAAGTTTTTCCGAACTCATTTTAAAATTTTACATTATTTTCTGTATCACAAAATTTCTTCAAAAGTTTTCTCCCAAACACACATTTCCAACTCAATCTTCAAAATATCATCTTTAGATGTACCCCAAACGAATCTTAATTAAGCAGGAAACATAAATCTTCACTTTTCAAAATTCATAATTTAGTCACAATTTTTTTCCTTGATAAACCTTCGGTCTTTTTTTTTCACGTCTTTTAATTTGCAATCTGTTTTTTACACGTGACTTACATATCATTGATTAACATCCAGGGCATCTTTAGGAGTTAGAAGCTCTACTCAAGCACTAAATGCCCCCACTTATTACTTAGATAATTTTTTTAATATTTTAATACCATAACTAAGCTTAGATGATATATATATATATATATATATTTAGTACCAATAACCAACATTCGATTAATTTTTTCCCAATATTTTTATCTACATTTTTTTTTTGTTTTTTGTTTTTGGTTTTTGAAAAAGTAATTTTGGTGGGTTTACAATTCTCGTTGATGGTGATTTAGAACAAGCTGTGTTTTTTAATTTTAATAACTCGAGAGAGAGTTTTTTTTTTTTTTTTTTTTAATCTACTATGGTTACAAAGGAGGCTATTGATGATATTAACAAGCGTGCTTTTGAATTGTAGTTAGTTAGTTAGTTAGTTAGTTAGTTTTTTTTTTTGGTTTTTTGTTTTTTTGTGGCGCTCTGTTTTCTCTTGTTGGAATGCTATTTCAGTTTCCATTATATCTAAACGATTTCATGGATTAGATTCTTCATTCTCTAGGCAAACTCAAGAATGTAAATGAAGGTAAAGCATGAAATCAGTAAATGCAGAAAGCAAGACATTTTGCAACATCAGTCGAATCAAAACAACAAATTGAATCAAAAACCAGACTTTAACTTAGAATTTGTCATTGGTCAATGGTAATGTCGGTGGCGAATTTCAGAAATGAGTGGTGGGAGGGCAGTGATTAGGACGGAAAGCCAGAGGCCCTGCAGCATATATCACAGCCTCATAATTCTCACTCCTCAATATCTTCTTCTCAAACCGAAGAGGAGATCCGTACATTCCGTAGTTGACGTTGGAGAGGAGGCTGCATTTCGCATCGGGAGAGGAAACGAGCTTCACTTTGCAGGCTTGGAGGGGATGGTCAAGCAGAACATTGCTCATCTTGTAGCCCTCAAGCTCGGCGTAGAAATACCCTTTGCTGTCTGCTTCAAAAGCCTTGTAGAAGCTGACTTGACCCCTGTAGTTCTTGCAGATGACACTGACTTTCGCCGAAGGAATTGGCTCAGCACCGGTCAGAGACCATGTCCCGAACCGATCACAGCTCTGGCAGTAGACCACGCCTTCCACAACCACATCGGCTGTCTTCTCCACCGGCTTGGTTGGGACATCTTCATTGGCTGCTATCGAAGGGAAGGCCAATGGGAGGAGAAGGAGACATGAGATGAGGATTATGAGTGGACTTCTTGCCATTTCCTTTGATGGGTAATATAGGGACTAAAACTAGAGCTAACTGGAGAAGAAGGAAGTTTTGTTTGATTGAGTTGTTTTGCCTGAGGTGATATATATATATATATATATATAGGTGTGGCTTATTTTGATTTTAACACAATGATATCGTGGGAGCAACTAAGATTGCATGTCAACGGCTTATTACGTGAAGGCCACCTTCATTTTGTTTAATACAGATTCTTTTACACATCGGATTACAAAATCAATCTAAAAGATTTTCTTGTCCTAATCTTTACAAAAAATATAACTTTTTTAGTCTCGCAACAGGTTTTTAACAATATAACCTGACCATTACAGGAAGCTATTCTGATTTAAAGAATCTCTTATTCTTAATATTTTTTTTAATCCAGTTTAATAAAGGAAGTGGTTACCCTACCCAATCATTTGAGATTTGATATCTCTTTTCGGAATTTTGATTTAATGGAATTTGAATTTTGAAGAGTTTTTTATAATTTAAATTCAACATCAGCTATGAAATTCTCAACTCAAATATGTCTGAGACAAACGGTTTATATGCAACTTAAAAAGTGGCCACGCAGGGGTTTGATTGCTCGAGAAACGCTGGTGTGTACATGAAGCTGTAAGGTAGAATTCCTGTTCCTTCTTGTTGATTCTGTTCATTCCTTCCATCTTATGTGCAAAGAAATAGAATTCTTCTCATCCATTTTCATCAACCTGTTAAGCTGCATCACGAGTAACCAGGCTGGGTGGTAAGGCGCTTGCTCTCTCAACTAGAAGTCTTGGGTTCAAGTCGTCACCGTCACGGTGGTCGGGATATTTAGAAAATCTACTTCGAGAGATATCCATATATCATGTATGGGACTTCTCTTCCTGGAGGTATCTGGGTATGTCATCCTCTATCCCTATAACCCTCTTTTTACAATTAAAAAAAACTGCACTTTATGTCGGGTAATTTTTACATTGATGTTGATGCCGAAAACGACAACAAAAGAAAGGGAGAAAAGGAAAAAGAGCAGAAGATTTTCCCATCTTTTTTTTCCCCCCGTGTTGCAGTTTTAACTAAGAGATTCTAGTACAACAAATCATAAATACAAGCACCATCAAACCCTAAGGCCAACTACAGAATGTAGCACTTCACATATTTACATTTTGAAGTTGCAACCTTTATCAGATTGCCTCTGTGGACATGAGTTCAATCTCTGCCCACCAAAGAGGGGAGAGCCTCGGTGACGCTCCATCAGGTGTTATCCCAGTTATGTCTCTGAGTCTGACACAAACTTCTCTCATTGTTGGTCTTCGTCTTGGGTCGGGATGGCCACAAGACTTTATGACTTCACCAATTAGCTCCAACTGTTCTTCTTGGTATGAACTTAGAGTAGGATCCACCATTTCTCTCAAGGGTTGGTCTCCTCTGAGATAGTCTGCTGCCCAGTCTTCAAGAGAGCTATTGTCCACCGAGTACGGAAGTCTGCCCGTGACCATCTCAAACAATATTACACCAAAGCTGTAAACATTACATTCAAGGCTTGGTGAGGGTCTGCTTGGGAGCTTTTTGATCCCCAGAGATTCCATTGGAGCCATCGCAGCCATCTCGTTCAAGAAGCTGAATTCAGCAATTTTAGCGGCATAATCCTCAGTGAGACGGATTGCTGAAGAGCTTAAGTTATTGTGAGGTATAGGTTGCTCCAGCTGATGCATGAAGTCTAGGCAGTAAGCCATGCCCATTGTGATTCTTAGTCGCATTCCCCAGTCCAAGTGCTCAGCTTCTTTTACTGCAATCCCATCCACTCGCATTAGATGTCGTGTAATACTAGCAATAGGTATGCTATTAAAACTTTCAGCATTTGAAACTTTAAACTAGGCTAGGTACTTACTATGTAGATGCTCAAAGAGAGTTCCATTTGGAGCATACTCAAAAACCATCATTCTAGTGAAAGGCTCATCTTCCTGGCAATATCCAATAAGGTTGACAAAATTCTTGTGGTTCACTTTAGATAACATGTCAATCTGAAGACAAAACCAAGAAATTTTAGGAATCGATACAATCAGTACTATAAACCAAAGTTATCTCGTAAATTTTTGTCAGAATACCTTCTTCAAAAACTGTAGTTCTAAGTTTTCTGACCAATCCCTAGCAGATGTTGCTGCAACTGAGGCTACAGCTATTTCAACTCCATCCGACAATGTCCCTTTGTACAGGGTGCCAATTGATGAAGAATCTATCACATTGCTGAAATCTTCACAAGCAGTTACAAGCTCGGTTCTCTTAAGATTTGGAACACCTGAAACAAAACTTCAAATCAATACTTACAAACATAAAATTCGCAGCGGATCTTCTTTTGCCCACGAGAAGGAAGGCTTACCAGATACAAATGCTTTCTGAAGCTGTCCACTCAATCCTGTTGCCCAAGGTCTGACGATGGTAACCTTTGTTTTTACACATAGATAGCCAATTATTGCAACCATAAGAACAAAGGTGCCTCCTATGGCTCCGGCCAATATTGCAACAGTATTAGTATTTGAAGAGGACGGTGAAGAGGAAGGTGGTGGTGAAGGCAAAGTTGTGTTTGATTCCCTAGCAACTCTTCCGGACGATGATGGAGATGGGGAAGGGGAAGGGGAAAGGGAAGATCCTGGTGACACTCCAGCAGCTACACCAGAAGGAACATTAGAAGTTGGTGGTGGTGGTGGTTCCATATGACGAGGGGTATGCATCAATATCCGATGAATAAAGTCTCCTCCCTGGTTAAGATTCCTGACAAAAAGCAGCATTTTACTGATAAGAGGAGAACAAGCACAGTTTCAAAATGCATAGACTAAAAAGAAGTATCAAAAAGAAAAGACAAGATGAAAGTTGTAATAGCCATGGAATTGACACTGTAAAGATGCTCCTGAAGGTACTGGAATTTAACAGCGATTACATACCACACATTTGGTCTTTGGTTGCAAGATGACGCTTTCGCTGCACCAGATAATTCGTCTTCATCAACTTGAAACTCAGAAAGCATCTTCAGTTCATGAAGTTCAGGAGACATACTACCAAGAAGCCGATTGTTGTCCAAAAGTCTGCAAATGCATGCAGAATAACAAGTTAATAAAATTGATATGAAAGAAATGATGCGGAGGCAAAGTTGAACTGCTTGGGACTCTATAAACCTACAGTATTGCCAATGACAAATTACTGCCAAGGTCCACGGGAACTGGTCCGCTGAAGTTATTGTATCCTAAATCCAGCATCTCTAAATCCTCCAACTTGCCCATCCCCTCAGGAATCACTCCAGTAAAGGAGTTGTTCCGCAAGATACTGCAAGAAACAATAGATTGACATTAATACCACTAATGTGTGTGTGTGTGTGTGTGTGTGTGTGTACCTCTAATAAGTACAGCACCATTTGACAAGATGAAATGCTTGCTTACATAGATTTTATATGAACAAGGTGTGTAAGTTCTGGTGCCAGTGTTCCTCCAAGACAAAGATCTCTCAAGTTTCTGCAAGATCACAATGTATAAAGCTAATATGAGGATTGATTAGATAAAAGAAAAGTTAAAAATTTTTGTGCAAAAGATATGAGAAGAGATAAGAGAACTTGTACAATTAAAAATATATGAAGATACATGTCTAATTTATGGATCGACCGATTGGTAATGAAGCTATAACTCTGATATGGGTAATTAAAATTAGAATGTAGAAGCTATCTAACTTGGGTAAAAATACCATGGACCTTATCATGTTTACAAGTTCCTCATTGCGGGAATATGCAGGGCATCATTCTGCGATCTAATTACGAATTTAAGCCCTTTTTTTCGGTTTATTAGGTAATAAGTAGGAACCTTTTTTTTTTTTTTTAAAAAACAAATTCTTCAAAGGAGCTCCGCGTGAAAAATTAATATATTATCTTGATACATAATTTGTCTTACACTAAAATGAATACATGACCAATTTAAAATCTCAACAAGGAAAATTGGCTGCAATCATCTTATTAACACTTTGAGTTAAAATCCATAAGCTGAACATTTTCCACAATTGCTAAAGAAAATAGAAGAAAGAGAAAAATGCAAATCCTTTCAAGTTAAACATGCTAAGACAATATATTTTTCCTCTTCATTCTTATTCCTTATCCAAAAACTTAAAAAAAATTTTACAGAGCTCAATTTCATCTAAAAATAGAAATTCCTCTGTATTTCAAAGAGATAGAAGTACTTACAAAACGACGACATTTCCAGATGAGCACTCGACACCAAACCAAAAGCAGTGATCAATTTCCCCATTTTCATCTTTCCAATTAGACAAAGCGTTAAACGGATCATTTGTAATTCTCTCCTTAAACCTCAAAAGCGCCAATCCTGCCACCCAAAAAAAAAAAAAAATCTTTGGTCAAAAACTTTCTTAATTTTCCAACTTTCAAGCTAATTTAGCTCCACAAACTAAGAAGAAAAAAGAAAAAAAAAAAAAAAAAACCCCCCAAAAACGAACCTTCATCGTTGAGAGACCAACAAAGACACAGATTCTGAAGCGATAAGCACGCGATCACCATAGCCCAGAGTCCCCCAAAATGGCTTCTGAATCGACTTAACTTCCATTTCTCGCTCATTTTCTGACGATCAACCAAACCAAATCAAACCAAAACAAACCAAGAATGGAACAAAGCCGACGACTTTTTAACTTGTTTATCCACGAACCAACTCTGAGCAAACCAAGCTTTTTCTTCTTCTTCTTCTTCCTCTATTTTTTTTTTTTTTTTTTTGTTGAGCAGAGGAAATCAAGCTTTGAAGTAATCAAAGACGCTGAAATCGAAAGTTTTTCAGTTGAACGAGGAAAAAAATAAATAAAATGGGAAAAGATTCAGAAACCATGTTCGGCGTGCTAGCTTGCAGGCTAATGTAGACCTAGTGGAGGAAGTGTTTGAAAACGCGTACAAACGTTGCAAATATCATTTTTATTTTTGATAATTCGTTCGTTTTAGACTCGTTTGAGTTGTTTTTGACTCGTTTAAAACAAAACAATAAACAAGTGAATGACGACTAAGGAGCAAACTTTACGCTAAATTATTATACTCATTCTTAAATTTAAATAGGGGATTTGATCCAATCATAGGATGTGATGTAAAATCATTACTAGGCACTTACGCTTATAACCATTGTGGAAATAATTTCTTATTTTGTTCGGCGCAAAAAAAAAAAAAAAAAATTTCTTATTTTGTATCATTAATAGAATTACTTTTGAATAATTTGATCTATTCGTGATCATTTTAAAAATTTATAACACGCAATATACAATTACTGTAATCATAGATCAAATCGTGAAAAAATTAATCTTATAATTAATATTGTACAAAATAATATAATTTATCTTAGAAACTTTTTTTTTTTAATTTTGTCAAATTTTAGGAGGAGTTTTTTGTGACAAAAGTATTCTTTTCGAGAGTAACACATTTTTATAAATGTGATAATCACACCAGAAAATAAAATATATATAGCACATACAAGTCTTGGTGTTGAAGATAGAATGCTATGAATGGAGTATAATTTTCACGTCATAATAAATTCTCTAGATTTTATAAACTCGTCAATAATTTAGATTTAAAAGACTAAAATTACAAATAGAAAATGCAGAGGTTAAACTAAATTGAAAATTAAGAATTTAAAAAATTAAAACTAAAAATGATACTTTTAGAGTGCATTTGGTTTTCAGTCTCCAACTTAAATTTTATATCTCAGTTTTTTTTTTTTTTTGAAAAAACAAAAAATGTAACTTGTTTTTAAAAAGTTAACTAATTATAATTTAAAATTTTCATCTTCAAATGACAACACAAACCGAGGCTTAGCCTATGTTTGGTATTCTATTTTATTTTGAACTAAACTATAATTTACTATTAGTTTTTTGTCTTTTTTTAAAAAAAAAGTTAATAAAAATTATAATTAATTTTTAAAAATTCAACCAACTTCAATCTAAAAATTTCATTTTATTCCAAACTCAATTCAAACACCAAACATATCTTTTATTATTTAAGAATTAACAACGTCAACAAAAATAAATAAATAAGTAAATAAAATTACGAGGAATTTTTTACCCTTGAAAAGCCTGGGGTGGGTAGTGTGAGCTACACTAAATGAGACGCGTCTGGATCTGCTTTTTGTAATTTGCCTTTTTTGTGAAGTTGGGCTTGGGGTGTCCTTCGGAGTTATCACTTGCCGGCGACGACTTCTTCGAAAACGACCCAAAGACTCACTAAAACACTTTCATGAGTTTTAAAATTTTTCTTCTTTAATTTTTTTTTTTTTTAATTTCTCATTTGACCCAGTAAAACACCTTTTAATACATTTGATAGTTCTTCTTTTGTTTTCTTCGTCTTTCTTTTTGGCTGTGAAAAGGAATTTCTTTATTGGACAATTCCTCACAAGTCTACACCTCCATCCATGTTACGTTGTTCCAAGTGTTGATATTTTATTGGCTATAGAAAAGTAGAAAAGCCATTTTCATGCAAAATATATATACATCCCAATAATGCTTTTTTTTTTTTTTTTATTGCCATGTTTTTACATATCATTTTCCATTTAGTGCCAGTTTCTGCCTGACTGCAGTTGGTTTGGTTTTGTGCTAATTTCCATGATGTTTCCTGGCCTAGCGTGGAATTATCAATAAATAACCAAAGGTAAGACTTGGTCGTCGAATATTTTGTACACGAAGAAAAGGAATATTACAAGCTATAGAAAAATCATCGTTGGAATGTAACATGCTCCTGAAAATGAATAATTCAAATTTCCTGAAAAGATAGTGGCTATTCTTCAATGTCAATTTATATTATATATATACGTATATACCTAGGGAGGGGTGGCTTTCCGGCACCCTCCCTATACAGTATTTTGTAACTTTTTTTGTGACATATTGTATAAATCAGGTGATTCTAATATAATATTTTTCAACTAATATCATGTGACAATGTTCTAACTAGGAAGTAACTATATTAGAAAGTTCTAAAAAATAAATTACATGTAAATTAAATTGTTGTTATAAGTTTTTAAATAGAAAATTATAAATATCAGATAGTATTTAGTACCGAATACAAGACATTTTCCATATTTATACATTTTAGGTTGACTTCTTGGATTCAAAAGTTGTTCAAGGAAATAACTGGATAACTCTTCAACAGCTTAGAGTTGTATGGGTTTCATGGGTTGAATCCTCGTTGGACCATTTTAAATGGGGTTCTCAATTTGAAAATGTGTTTGGAAACATAAAGTTTGGAGTTGAAAATAGGACCTAATCCAAATTAACCTCCCCTAATTTTCAATTATGCAAAAGTAATTTGTATAATGAGTCTATTTAGATCATTATTTTCTCTCTTTTCTATTGCTATAAGCAAAATTAATCTGGAAAATACTAAAACTTCTTCATTTTATCTTCGATTAAGACGATTCTTTTCTTAATGAATTCAGAATGAAGAGATAACCAAAATCCCATCTAGACACCCTATTAATTAAATATGTCATGAGAATTGTGATTTTATTTTTTCAAATGACTTTTTGCAACATTTATCCAAAGACAGCTTTTGAAAAGTTCTTTTAAGAAGACTTTAAAATTTTTATCAGAAGTTTAACAAGATTTTGTCAGCGTTACTCTAATATTAATATTATTGGATTGTTATTCTTTTCTTGTCATATAATTCATTATCGGATGATGCAGCTCATATAAATTTCTCTAACTATATGTTGATTAATGTGTTTTTAAGAGAATATTAATTAATGTTGAATCTTACCACACAACAGGAATTATTATTTTGTCAACTAAAATGTTATCTTTGTACCTTTGTTATTAAAGAATGTATTGAATCAAATGTAATGTTAATTTTATGGATTAAATTTACATCTCCCAATATAGGATTTTACCATTAATTAGAACGTCGTATTTAGTTAATTACTCAACTTTAGGGAAGATTTTGTTATGAAAAGGAAGAGCAAAACCAAAAAGGTAAAAATTAAATGCTACTCACAATTAAACTCCCGTAGAAAATTTATTTTTTATTAAAAAATGTTAAGATAAAGATTTAAATTCTACACCTGATAATATTGTCACGTGTAAAATCACTGTTAATTTATACCTGCAACTACCTCGCACAACAGTGTTGTCCACATAATAGGTTTGTTATTCAGCAAAACAATAAATTAATTAACAACATTTTCGTTTTGCTGCTATTCTTTATATTTGCAAGTTTTTTGTCGCTTAGTTCCCCCCCCCCCCCCCCCCCCCCCCTCTTTTCATAAGCGGAACATTAGATTGCGTGGCTCCTAAAAATTAATAAAAATTAACAAATTAATCATTTTAGAATTGATTTTATCAATGTCTTCAATGGTGGCTATATTATCACATTTTTTAATTTCTTATATGGATAGACTTTGAACAAAGTAATTATATCAATTAATTAATGGAATAATTAATCCAATCATGTAGAGGTGCAAATAATAATAAATTATTATATTGGTGCCGACCTGGCTCCCAAGTTTAGCCACATGGTTTCAGCCAACGTCACAAAAGATCACCTCCTAATTTAATTATAAGTTTGTCAAATTCTTCATATTTGTTCCTTTTGCATTACATGAATAAAATATTTGATTCCAGGAACTATATTTCTCTACCTGCAAAGAGGCTGACACTACATATTTAAAATGCTCCAAAAAGAATAAAACAAAAATACAATAAACTAAAAAATATTAATCATTCACTTTGTTCTTGGAATAAATCAAACCCCATGCCAACCTCAGCTCATCCTATACATAATAAAATAAATTAAAATAAAATCTTTTTTTTTTTTTTTGAACAAAAAAAATCTTAGTCTAACCTGAATCAATATATACCTCGTCAATTGCCATAACAGACAAGGATGTAGACAATGAGGTCCAAGAGATCGGGGCTTAAGTCGTTCTTAACTTTTTCTTAATTGTTTTTTAATTATGTATTTGATCCAGATTTACAAGTAAACAGCTCCCTCCTGAAAATTATAAACTTCATTTTGTTCCTTAAAAACTTAAAATATGGTAGTTATTGGCACCATTTTATCAATATTTTTGACCTCGTCACTGATAAATGATGGAATTTTTAACAAGATATATGCTAGAAAAATTAAACACTTTTTTTTTTTTTTTTTGTTGATAACTTTGAATTAGGTGTCCATGTAACGTCACAAGTTTCACAAACCACTCTACCGAATCAAACTCTCCGTAACACACTACACATTAAGGGCTTAACTAACTTGTACACTTGTAGTGGGAAAGTAAAAGGTGTTAGATCAAGAAAATTAAGAAAAAGAAAAAAAAAATTATATATATATATAACAAAAGGATATTAATTCTAGAGTTTTATTTACCAGTTGAATTGAAGACAATCTATTTTCCTTTTTAGCATTTGCTAATTTTAAATGTGAAATTCATTAACTATATATATGTATATATATAGTAGTCTAGAACCACGTTTCATATCATTATGTTTTTACTCTCTTTTTCTATTGTTTTCAACCTGCAATTTCATTTGCTTACATACTTCCTGAGTTTAAGACACATACAAATCCACGCCCAAAAAAATTTATACAGCAAAGATTATGTCAGCGGGTTGGAATCAATACTTGTCAAATGACGACTCCCATTGTCAAATTCTTCATGCCTCTTGGTTTTTGTTTTTGTTTTTTTGTTTTTTTTTTTTTGGAGAAAATAAGGCCACATTAATATAATGGAGAGAGTTGATATGTATTTATCACAATGATCTTAATGATTTTTTTTTTTTTAAATTCCATGTTCCCATCTTTATTTCTTAGAAAGTGGGATGTAGTTTCTTAACTCTCAATGGATGATCCTTTCAATCCATTTCACCAACAATAAAAAAAAAAAAAAGACAGATTGAAAATTCTATACTGTAAAACACTCCACTGTGAAAAGGAAAGAAAACCTAATTTGAGGAGCTAAAAATTATATTAAAAAAAAAAAGAAAAAAAAAAGATATGTTAAAGGAGATGGGTCCATAATTGAAATGTCTGCAGGGAAATTTGAGGCTTTTTGTTTTGGTGTATTGTGTAGTCACTTGCAAAGTCTTTGTCATCCGTTTGGTTGCTATGCAAACTATAGAAAAATTAAATACTACAAAATATGTCGTTTTCTCATGCCACAATATTCAAATTCATGGCATAAGTACTAAGGCGCAAACAAGGAAAAAAGTTCTAAAAGTTTTAGCATATATTTGGTTGGTAGGTTTGAGTTGAAATACTTAGGTTAGAGTCGTTTGACTTTTTAAAAACTAATTAAAAAACTTGTTGACTTTTCAGAAAAAGACAAAAATAAGTTGAAATACTTTGATTTAAGATGGTTTATCAAACAAGGGCTCAATATTGAGAGTAAAATTTTACGGAGGATATGAGTCCGGGGGACAGCTGTCCCTGGGGTCTCATGTAGATCCACTCTTGACAAATTTAGTGGTAATTATTATTATTATTATTATTATTATTATTATTTATTATTTTATGCCTTTGGCCATGTCTCTATCTGTGAAAGAAAAGGATAGTTTTAGTTAATTGCTTAACTGCTGAGACTTTTAATTGCTTCTGCTTAAAGGGAAACCAACAAGGTTAAATTGATTGGAGAAATATTTAACCAGGTTAGTTGAAAAAATAGGTAAATGTTTTGGAAGAAATAGTGATTAGTTAACCATTATTTTGAGCCCTAAAAAAGTAATGAACACAAATAAAAGAGCCCCAAAATGAGTGATGGAAAGTGAGGAATACAAACTTTCTTTTGGTTGGTGGAGCTTAAATATTGTAGTGTATATTTAGTCAAGCTAAACTTGTTTTCAAGTCAATAGGTTTGTTTTGGGATGCTTCAGATCATTTGACTTCAAGAATCACATGCTCGCAGCCGCAATAGTTTTCTCAAGGTTGAGTTTGTATATCTCTATGAAGAAGCATTTCTTAATATAATGTGGGATTTAATTAGTTATTATTATTTTCACAGGAATATCAAAACTTTTTTTCATTAATTTTTTAAAAATCGTAAATATCACTTTTGTGTATTCAATCAATCTTTAATTCTATTTTTTCTTACTTTCTCATAAAAAATTATCTAAGCAAAATAAATTCTAACACAAATAAGAATTCCTATGACTAATTAAAACCGTGAATAATTGTACTGGTGCACTTGTAATGGAAAAGGGAGGGAAAAAAGTGTTCGATCAAGGGAAAAAAAAGAATGACAAAGTAAGTTATTAATTTCCTGCCTAGTTCATTAACTAGTTGAATTGGAAACAGTATATGTGTGTGTATATATATATATATATTTATATATATTTATATTCCTAGTTGCTTAATAAATGCCTATTAAATCTTTTTAGAATGCGTAATCTGACTGAACTTAGGGTGTTTGGTGAATGAGTTGAGTTTGAGTTGAGTTGAAATTTTTAAGTTTGAGTTGAGTTGACTTTTTAAAAAGTAGTTATAAAATTTGTTGACTTTTAAAAAAAGACAAAAATTGAGATGAAAAATTATAGTTTAGTTAGAGTTAAATCCGGATGTCAAACGGACCTGGTGCACATATATGTATGTCAATGGTTGGAATATAATTAGTACTTGTCACATCGTTCACGATAAGATCCCAATCAATTACAACGGAGAAAGTTGATATGTATCTGTCACAATAATCTTCAATATTTCTTCATTTTGCCAAGCGTGGAATCGTCAATAAATGGACAAGGTGAGACTTGATCATACATTTTATAAAAGGAAGAAAAGGAATATTATAAGGCTTGAACAATGAATATTCAATTTTTTTAATAATGTAAAGACAATTCTTAAATGCGTAATTATACATGAAATACAAGAATCTTAAAACAGCTTGCAAGTCAATCTTCAAATAAAATGAAAATAGCGGTGTAATTTGCCGGTTCATCTATACTTTTGGGTTAGAATTGCACATTGAATAAAGGAGAGAACGAATTTCAAATTGTTCCGTTTTTGTTAGCATATATGATTATCATCCAAATTATAAAAATAAGTGTACATCTTATTGTCGTAAATATTTTTGATTAATTAACTACTCAGTTGATCTATTACAAATGTCTTAATTATGTTACATAATTAAAAATTGATACTCGTCAATGAGTAAATATTAGAATAATTATTGAATCGTGAATACATCCAAATTGTTTAGTGCAGTAAAGAAATGATAAAGTTCGAATGTTGTCTAGTCATGGGCCGTAATAAGACTAATATGCATCAAGATTTCTCTTACTATATACCTTTCAATACTATAGACTATATTTCCCTTATGCTGGTTTATTAAAAGAATTAAAAGAATTATACTTTTATTTCTTTTATTGGCTTTTACTTGAGGCTGATTGCAAGATAAAAGTGGTCACATTCGGCTAGCATATCATTGGATTTTGCTAGCGGAGGCTGGTGCATTTGGTTTTATAGTACTTTTGGTAAATGTGACCTTCTTCTTATTTCGGTAGTTGGAACTCAAAAGCTGATATTTCGAGACAATTCTTATCATTTCATTCATTTTGCATGAAGTAGGGCTCACTGCGATGCAAATGGTGGCCACTTACATTGTAGGCACTAGCTTTATTTACGGCCCTCTTTAAATAAAGAGAAATGATTAACTTCACGAATATGAAGTTCACAGAAATCACAAAGACAAACAAAGATAGGATAGACTTTAGGCTTAGATTTGGGCTTGGGCTTCAGCTTGGGCTTGTCATGAAACTTTCAACATCCTAAAAGTTTGGTGTTTTTTTAGTTTAAAAAAGAAAAAAAAAAATCTTGTAGCCTAGCATCACTCTTAAATAAAATAAGTTAAAAATAAAACTAGCAATTAACGATAATTCATTTGGAAAAACGACAACCATATGAACTCTCCACTCTTGAAACCTCCAGCATATCCTCTGCCTCAAAAATGAAAATGGTTCGAAAACGCCATCATTCTAGAAAGCGAAAAGATCTACTAAAAACAGACATCAATTAGAAGGGTTTAAAAAAATTAAAAAATTAAAACCAACTAAAGATACGACAAACAGGAAAAACAACTAATGACAATGAATTCAAATGTTGTAGAGAAACGAAAAATTGGAACATCGACAACACAAATACATTCAACAGAGAATTCAGAGGAGAAACGACAACATAATATAAAAACGACAACATAATATAAAAACGACAGCATCACAGAAGAACCGGAAGGAAAAAAAACATAAAACACAAGATATATTTTTTTTTGGAACAAAAATGGGACTAATTCATGATGTGTGCTTTGCGTGTGCAGAGTTTACAAAGTAAAGTAAAAACAAAAAAATAATAATAATAAATAGTAATAAATATCACGTGACATTGATTAGGCTGTCACGTGACCGATGACTGGATTGTCATACGACAGTCACAGATAAGAGAAGGAAAATGTATTGTTCATAATACATTCACGCTTTTATAATTATATATATATATATATATATAAACTAATTGTATCGCATGTGTGAAATAGATCCAGAAAAAAAAAAAAAAAAATTTCATGTGGTGTTGATAGTTGTTGGAAGCAGGACAAAAAATTTGTTTGTGCTTTTATATAAAAGTAACAAGTAATAGATAAAAGATATGTATGGTTGGTGTCGCAGATTTCACATCCTTAATCCACATTAATATAAACAATTTGGATTGGACTAAACGGATTAAGAAGATTCACACATTCGTTGAGACAACCGTACTAATTAGTAGTTAGTTTAGCGTGTTAAATTATTTGTCGCAGCATGTGAGTTTTCTTCCACCCTCAACGCCCTTTTCCCCACTTTCTTTTCTTGAAAAGGAGGTAAACTGAGTTGGTACCCACGTGAAACCCCACCGGACAGTTTTTCAAATAAAGAGAAAGAACCCAAATATTTACAGAGTTTTTCTTATTCTAAGCCACTTTGTGGAAGTCCTTAAGAGCTCTGACTAGCTTTTCATTAAAATCTCGTAAGTTGTTAAACAAAAGAACTAAAATTTATGTTTACCATTGCTATAAATTAATTACGCACCGTGTTTGTTATACTACTTTTTTTTTTTTTTAATTGAATAAATGGTTTTCTCTTTTTTCTTTTTCTTTCGGATATTAACCAAGAGTCAATTATGATTATTTTTGGGGCGGTAATAGAACTTGAACTTGGAACCTTGATCGAGAAATTACCGTTCAATCATATCCGCTAATAAAATAAAAATTAACTAATCTATACATACATCTTTAAAAGGTACAATCTAACTAGAATTTTTTTTACTCATTTCTCTGACTGACATGTATTATCACTTTAGAAAAAAAGTTAGTCTGTTTTTAATTATTTCTTACTTTACTTAGTTACTTTTTCTTACTCTTTTTTTTTTTCTTTTTGTTTCTTAAAAGAAAGGAAAAAAATTTGTCACACGTTGATGAGAAGAAATAGTTTCTTTTGCCTTTTTTTTTTATACCATATTTTGGACGTCAAGTGATCAGTTGTGATTATTCTCTTTTTTTTCGTATCTATAATTATATTAAAATAGTGAAGTTTCCTAAAAATACTATCTAAAAATTTGATCGACTTATTTTGTTTTTTTGTGATGATGTCTATTTATATATATATATATATTTACTTTTTACATTGTCTTGATTTCTATTTTTTTTTTCCTATAACTTTTTCTAGGGGGCATTTGCAGTAGAGTCCTTCTAAGGAGCACTACCGTAGAGCTCATTTTTACAGCTATGTGATCGAAATTCAATGGTCTTGATGACGAAGATACATTATATGTTACGTAAATCTGATTGTATGTGATAACTCATTAAAAAAAGAAATTAAAAAAAAAAAAGATAACCTTGTTTACAGGCACAACGTTGTCGGCGAGGCGGTGCTCATCGTCGGTTTCTGGGCCAGGGGGGCTCGTGTAGATCTATCGTGGAGGGGGTGGGGGGGGGGGGGGGGGGGGGGCGCTCATCTCTAGGGTCGGGGGGAGAAGGGGCACACGCATCTGGCAAGGGCTAGGGGGAGGGGTGGTTGTTGCCGGCATCGAAGGAGAAGGACGCATGGATCTGGCGCTGTGGGGGAGGGGTGGTCGTCTCCGGCAGCGGGGCGAAGGGGCACACGGATTTGGCGTGAGGTGGTTGTGGGAAGGGAGGGGCACCTAGGTCGCATGTAGGGGGTGGGGCTTGTCGTCCAGGGGAAAAGGGCCTAGGTCGCAGGAGAGCTCGTCGTCCAACGAGAAGGAAGGCCTCAAGGGGGTAGGGGGGCTCGCCGGTGTTTTTCTTTTTAAAATTTCTTTCAAAAATTTTTTTTTTTATCTTTTAGCATATAATTCCATAAAATAGGGTACATCATAACTTTTATACACAAACAACATCTAAGCCGTTGAAATTAATCGAACGATCTATAAAATAAACTTTATTGGTAAGATATATGAAAAGAGCTCTACCACAGTGTTTCCCTTTTTTTTTTTTTTCTAAATTTGTTTTTTTTTTTATTTTCCTTTTTTTAAAAATTTTATAAAAATCTTTTTTCATGAATTTACTCTCTTAATCAAATTTGTCCTTAAAAAATATTTTTTTAAATATATATTTACTTTCATTTTTTTTATAGCCTAACATATGTGTTAATTTAAAAAAAAATTGTAAAAAAATATTACATTACTGAAAACTTTAACATTTATATTTATAAAATAAATATAACTTTAACATTTATATTTATAAAATAAATATTTAATAATTTTAATTTGTAAACGCTTTACACTCACACACTCGCACGTGATTTCAACTAGTAACCAGTAAAAGTAATAAAAATGAATTAAACAAAGAAAATAAATAAATGATTTACAAGTCGAAGGATTTCTAAAAATGTTAAACTGATGTCTAAATACTATTAAACCATTTAACAGTTAACATTCCATAATTCCTGAACCATACGCTAAAAAAAAAAAAATTTAAAAAATTAAAAAAAGGTGAAAAATAAGCAAATCATAAAACTAATCAAAATGGGAAAAAAAGAGAAAACAATTTTCCTTTTTTTTTTTTTCCATCTTGCGCAATTTGCGTTTCTTTGTCTACATTTTTTTGTGTCTAAATCGGACGGTAGAACAAGAAGGGCATCTAATTAGACCGTTCTCGTTGCACGCCACGCAAGTCGTAAACCCACACTTGTCCATGTACACCTTGTGGCTCCCATCACACTCTTCGCACACGACGAATCTGAGCCCTCCACAGGATTCGCATCCCCTGGGGTCCACCACTGGCAGCCCTTGGATCAGCCTCGTCAGCTCTCCACACTCGTTCAGCCGTCGGATCTCCTCGGCCCCACCCACGCACCTCCCCCCGATGAAGACCATCGGAAGGCTCAGATTCTTGCACCCGACGATCCCCTGCAGCTCGTCCAGGGACTGGGCGTCGATCGATACATCTCGTTCATCGATCGGGACGCGAAACCCGCGGATGATGGATCGGACGGTCCTGCAGTCCTCGAAGGTCTTGCGGACCACGCGGAGGCTGGTGTAGAAGATCACGACCACCCGAGGGTCGCCGTCGGGAAGGGTTGGGTTGTGGTGGGCCGGGCCTCGGTTGTGGTGGGCCGCGGCCCAGAGGCGGAGGACAGAGTTGGAGATCCGGACCCGGTGGAAAATGGAGGCCCGTCTGGGGCTGAGGAGGCCGAAGTCGGATTCGGGTTCGGGTTGTTCCTCTTGGAGGAGGGTTTGGATGTCCTTAAAGGATGAGCAAGAGAAGCTTGTTGAGTTTCTTGATTTTGGCCTTGGAGTTCTGCTTGGTGATCTCAGCAGCCATGGTGACCACATTGACTGAAGAAGAGAGAGAGAGAGAGAGAGAGGGAGAGACTATGGGAATGGAAGTGGAGAGGGAAACATAAGAAGAGAGAGAGGGTGGTGGTATTAATAAGTAAAGAGGTAGGGTTATTTAGAAGGGTCATTAAAATAATGCCATTAATGGCGGACCCTTATTAAGTAAGTGAGTTATGTCAACTTTTTAAGATAAGAACAAGAAAAAAAAATATGGGAATTTGGTAATTAAAGGAAACATTTTCCTTAAGATTAGAAAGAAAAAATGTATTTATAAAGATAAAATCGATGGTCTTTTTTGGCTATGCATTTCACATTTCTATGGTCTATTATTAACTAGCAATATGTCTTAACTGAACGGCATTACTATGATTCTTTGTATTTTTTTTCATATGTTTTTTTTTAGGATTTTTTTTTTCATATGCTGGTTAGCCAAAAAAAATAAAAAAAAAAGGTTTTGTGAGACGAGGAAAATACCAAAAAAGTATTTTTTAGAGTAATTATCTATTATTAAGAAAAAGAAAAATGCCAAAAAGGTAACATAATTAAGAAAAAGAAACTGAAAGGATGTGCGTTATGCGTTTTTATTTTGGAACACAGGAACTAACCAACCAAATGTGCATTAAGAGACTTCAAAAGGAATTTTATCCGATTAGCAAAAAAATAATAATAATAATGAAAGGAATTTTTATCTATTGAAAAGAGAAGTGAGTGACAGAGAGAGAGAGAGAGATATTTGGTGCCAGTTTGGGAATTTAAAAAAAAAAAAAAAAATTTTGAAATTCCATTAAAGAAGTGGGAAAGCATGTGAAAGCATCTAAAGAATCGTATTATTAAATAGTTTATTGAGTTGTTAACGAGTGCAAAACAAGGTGTAACCACCATATCTTCTCAACTAATCCCCGGTGGCTGCTACCTGTCTTCCAAGCAAGTTACAAAAGCATTGAATTCCAGATTGCACCTTTTTCATTCATGTTCTCTGGGACTTATTTTTTTTAGTTGTTACAATTATTTTTCTGATTCATATTCTTAGAATAATGTAGAACAATTGTATCTCATGTCAAGCAAGCTATATAGACTCGTGTAAATTTGGCAGATATTTTTATAGGCAGTGACAAGAATATTACTCAGCAATATAACAAATCAAGAAATAAACTTCTGATTAACCAACAACTCTTTTTAAGATACTAATCTGTAACACAGATAACTTCCTATACAACTCTTTTTAAGTGTCTTCTTGAATTTATCTCACCTGGATCACAATTTTGGTCCTCTAGAAATGAAAATCTCGCCATACGGAACCTTTTGCTCGACCCTTAGAGCATTGTGAGTCGCCAAAACTGCATACATTTTTGCAATTCGTCGTAAATTTCATGTCAGTTAAAAATTGATTAGAAGTTAGAAAAGATCATGAATGTGTAGGTACCACAAGTTTGGTAGAAGAACTGAGCAGCTCCTTTGCGGTTCATTCCGATGGCTAGATTGTCCAAGGATTCCACTTGAGGGGCTCCGGGAGTATCGAAGTGTGCCTTCAATTGCCTGTGAGCATGCAAGTGAAATAATGCTGGGAATTTGTTTTGGACACCAGAAAAAAGATCAATTGGTATCGGAAACCATACGTTTTTATACAGTCGGTTAGTTGGTCGATTGGTTGAGTGAGGACGGGTCGTTGGGTTTGCGTAGGACCAGTTTCCACCAGTAGTTCTGTCAAAGGAGTAAACAATGTAATGAAATATAATCCATGCTTCTGTGTAAGCGAAAATACAAGGATTGTTAGGCTATATACCTTGATCTGGTGTCAGGCCATTATTCCCATCTACGCTTGGTAAATTGAAATCTGGATCCATGTTCACGGTAGGAAAACACGGATCCATGTTGTGGGACGAGTTCTCTTCCGCTACAGATCCAAGGTTGCCGCCGCGGTGTCTAGATGAAGGCCTTGCGTTGTTAGATCTGTTGACAGTCAAAAACTTAAATAAGATGATTTTCAGGATGGGGGAAAAGAAGACATAGGACTGACATTCGCCTACCTTCCAACATTCACTTCTGAATTATGCGAAGGAAGTCCATGTCCAGAACCCGAGCTTGGGATGGATCCAACATCATCTCCTGTGAAATCACATGAAGCAAACAATACTTTAAACATATGCATAATAGACCATTAACTCAAGGACTTGTTTATAAAGAATTGAGAGGAGCGAGATGTATGAAAGTTGCTGTTACCAGAATTTCCAGATATGGGCATGGAGGGTGTTTCAGTTACCCTAACTCCAGCTTCCTTAAATTTGGCAAATAGGTCGTGTGAGATGTCGTTGATAACCTCTCTCTGCTTTTCAAATGAGCTCGGTTGTTGGGAGCCAACTCCAACTCCACTATGAAAATCTTCAAACTGCTTAATTTCCATAGAGGGTCACTTGTTACTTGTCAGACATTAGCTTAACTGTTTTCTAAAACACAATTCACAAGAAGATTTGTTGGGTATCTTACCAAGTCCATTGGATTGGGAAAATTTCGTCTTTCATGCAGGGTAAACTCGGATGCTTCAGAAGGCAGCGGTGGGGAGGTCCTCCCTGCATAACAGAAAAAATACTACAGTCAATTGCTTCCCTATATACATCTAGGGAAAGAAGTTCTTCGAACAAGCAATACTTGCCATGAATTGAGTCACGAGAAGGAAGGTTACTTTTTCTCCACAATTCCATTAGAGGGGGAGGATAATAGACTTCTCCATTTTTATGAAATAAATCATCCATAAGTACAGTAGGTGGCAGCTCCATGAGATTAGCAATCTTCACAGTGGACGATATACTCGAACGCTGCAGTAAAGCATAGTAACTTTACGAGTATTACAGAGTTACTGAGGTATGGAGTTAATTTTCCATATAATAAACTGTTTTTTCAAATTTTCATCTTCAAAGTTCCTTGCTCAAGTTAAGTCCAAGTCTACAATTGAAATGCATTAAATGGTAAGCCTGCTTATGCTCAATGATGGCTAAATGCATGCACAATGGGATTCATACATGCTTAAAGCACCAAGCGATTACGCACCATGAAAAGTGTAAGAGATCTAAAACACTGCTAGTCTCTAGCTTTTAAATATTCTGGATAGAGATCTAAGCTTATCCTTGTTAAAAATGACCGAATTTCATCTACACCAAGTTATAATGGAATACTCCTATAGATGGAGGTTAGAGATGGTCGTCACCTTTCCCTTTCTTCTTCGTGCTCTTGACACAAGATCTGATGCATTTTGAAGCCAAGACAGATACACGTGAGCAGGAATGACGGTATGTTCGTCATCCATCAAACAAGCGGGCTTTCTTCTCGTTTTCCTTTTTCTGGGCCGCTGCTTCGTCAACATTTTCCAGGGTTGTGTTTATAACCTTTTTCAATTTATTTTTTCCCCAGAATATGATTGCATGAGAACATTTGATTACTTACTAGGCCAACTTCCTTGTGTTCATCCTTCTGATCAACCCGTGCTTCTAGATTTTCATTGTGGATTTCATAAGCTTCAGAAATGGCTTAGAAGTTAGATAGCTTACTGACAAGAAAGTTGACTCCATGTGATTGACATATTCTATTATAGCAAAAGAAGCAGAACAAAGTGTGTGCGCGCGCACGTGTGCGTTTGCGCTCGTGTTGGGCGGAGGCAAGTAAGGAAAAAAAAGAGTTGAGGCATGATCATCACCTCTTTCAGGCTCCTGCTGAGGAGGTGGAGAGGGTATAGTAGTGGTAGGGATTTGTGTATGTTCTCCTGAAGGGAAGTTGAACTGCATCCCATCATCAACTTCAACATCAAATCTGCAAATGAAATCAGTTAGCGAAGACAAGTTAAGAGCATATGAAAAAGGAATTTTTTTTCATAATCTGTCTTTATAATGAGATCACCTTTCATCACGATTATACATAGTTGCATTAGCCTGATACGGATCAAAGGGTTCACATAAGGTAATATCTTCAGGTTCAGCTGAAAAAAATAAAAAAAGACTTCAGTTAGCTGATGAATTCAACATGATTGTCGACATATGTGATTTCCAGTCAACATAAATGGCAACCACCAATTAGTAAGCAGATTAATCAACAGAAGAGAACCTTGGTGTAAGCGTTCTGATGGATCATCGTCCCTTGCGTCGCCATTAATTAAGGCTTCATCTATACTGTCAAGTTGCTGCAAACAGAAAGGCACATACATAAAATTACAGTATATAAAAGAAATGCAGATGATTTCATTCTGGGCATTTGTTTCCTGTGCTGAATGTAAAATATGTTTCAAGGCCTTTAGCTATCTAACTTTCAGTGACTTTAGATTATCCTTTTACCTAAATTGCAAGAAACAGAAATAAACTTAACCAGGCCACTAAGACCAAAATGAACTTAGTAATAACTTTTTAAAACAAAGAAGACGGAAGTATATGTGCCAACAAAACTGTGTTAGAGAGTAAGAACTAATCCATACCAGGGTTGATGCATTGAAGGTTTTTTTATCAAACATGTTCTAATATTTTTTTCTCTAATTGATTCGTGGAGTAATTTCCTAGTGTGGGTTTAGTTTAGGCTAGAGAGCTCAATTGTATTACCATGGAAAAATAGGTCGTTTCTTGGAACCCCATGGCAGCATTGAAGTTGGAAAAATTAAGGGACTGCTCGGTTTCCCCAAAATCAGTATCTGGGTTATCAGGTAGAGTCACAGCTTCTTTCCTGCAAACATGAACATACACTCGGAATTCAGAAACCGAATTCTTCAACACAGAAATTGCCACAAAAGATGAATAGTTCTTCAGAATTAGAAATTGATGCACAAAAGTTGAGAGGAAAAGAAAATTAAAAGAAAAGAAAATTTGAGAAAATATATATGTTTCTAAAATGGAAGTCTGACTTGGCCTGAGATTTTCCTTTGGGGAGCAGAGTGGGGTCTGAAACAGATTTCACTTTCCATGCGTTGTTGATTTCAATCTGAGAAATACCAAAATTGACATCCAAAATAAAGTAAAATGAGTGAAGAACAGAGTATATGATGGTAAAATACTAATAACAAGTAGAACTCGAAGAAGAAAATAAAGAATGTTTCAGAAGTTCAACTAATTACCAGAAAGCGATTCACATCATCTGGACGGGAAATTCAGAGTGTATAATGCAAGAAATTCGTCAGAACTTTGCCTCAGAAATTCAAAATTGAAACTAATTTTCAAAATGAAACGAAAAAAATATTTTCGTAGTTACCGTGTAGCATCTTAACTTTTTGTTCATAGACTATCACTACTCCACCTGAAATACGGTTTAAAAAAAAAAAAAAAGAAGGCCAGAAAAACTGTGTTATTGCCTTATTGGAAACTACACAGATTATTGAAGAAAACTCGCGGAACGGAATTTAATTACCCATAAGAATTCCAGAGAGCCTCAGAGCCATCGGAACCGACGGATTCAGTATCTCCTCACTGTAAAAGAAGAATCCAGAAGATGAAGTTTAACAAGGTTGATCAATATCCAGTGTGAAATTTAAGCTGCTGAAAAACTAGGAGAAAATCACCAGATCTTGATAATGTCAAGCTTGTTTAACTTCCTCCTATTGATCTTGATGTGCGTCGTCGCGGCTCTCCTTCAGTGTTGAATTGGAGGAGCAATTCATCAGACAACAGAGTTAGATTCATAATGTGAATTCAAAATAAATTCTCTCGGTAAAAACAGAGTAAAATTCTTGGGAAACAAACACCATGCTACGGAAATCGTACGTTGCGTTTAATCCGAAAACAGAATAACAGAAGCTAAATGAAGTTGAAAATGGATTACCAGATTTGGCCGAGAGGAGCTTTGCGAGCGAGAAGCTGGCGAGAGTAGAACATTTCGTCTTCGGCGAGAGAGAGAGAGAGAAGAAGAAGAAGAAGAAGATGCGAGAAAGGTTAAGAAGAGCTTCAATGGCGGTGAAGAAGAGTAGCAGAACAGAAGATGGAGCTCAATGACTACGCTTTGTTGTGAGGAGCTAGTTGGTTTTCGACAATGCGCGCCATTAACATGAGCTCGGTCAGGGACGGAAGGTAGAGTCAATAAAGTTACCTTTGAGGTATGGTTTGCTACTTCGGATATATGGTATTTGGACGACACGTGGAATCTTGGGGTAGGACAATTGGCTCGTTTTTTGTGACCCGCGGTGGCTATTAGTATTTGCTGTTATAACAGCTTCTCTTGAAACTGGGCCCCACAGAATCACCAAAATTTCCATGCTTCCCCTCTCTTGGGGCTGTGTCCGATCCAATGACAAAAACTTCCAGCTTCAAAAACGGAAGAAAAATAATACGTTTTTAGCCCTTGTAAATTTAGCAATTTGTACAATAACACTATATATATATTTATGTAATTGTAAATCACGCCCCTGCATTTTAATCCTTTTGGTTAAAACACCCCAATTTGACAATGACAGACAGATTTAACCTTGTAAATGGCTGTCCAAAAATACCGACCAGGATTTGAAAGAAAGGAAACAAGATAAAGTACTATTTTACCATTTTAGAAAATAGAAAATAGAACATAAAAGTCCTTTCAAAAAGAAAGAAAAAGAAAATGTTGAACATAAAGCCTAGGCAATTGGAGATCTAAAATAGCAGTGAGTAGTTAAAGTGTTAAGAAGTAGTGTGCTAATTCTAAATCATCACAGAACACATAAATTTTTATACAGATTCGCTTTAATATGAGAATACGTCTTCAACCGATGTAGTAATTTACTATGATTTTCAAGAAGTTTATAATGGAAATCCACACCTCTCACACTTTGTGTTTTCTCTAACCTCTCTGATAATAAAGCCTATAAACATCAATCTGCTGCTTTTTCTGCAGAAGTTGTTTGTTTATAGACAATAATTAGGCTCCATAATTTAACATAATGATAGTAACAAAGCCCCAAGTTATTGGCTAGACATGTAAGCTAATACCAGATCATTAAGTGGTTAGAGCGTATTTAGAGATGTTAATAACAAACCAAATTGGAAATTGTTGGCTGCAAATGCGATGGTTCGTCGTCAATGGAGTTGTAGTGCAACCTACTTATGTTATGCCATTGGCAATAGACTCTCATTTTTCTCCCCATAATTTTTTAGCAATGGCTTTTTGCTGAGTTTCTCAAGTCCACTTTTTTAAATGAACTGAGTTCGACAGTTAAACTTGGTCAGTGTTCTTTAGTTTATACTTAAGAAATAAAAATCACAGACCAAAGTCAAAATTTTATATATATAGATATTTTGTCGATTTGATATCTTTTATTGTTTTCGAGTAAAATAAATCAAATTACAAGTAGTGAGTTTTATTTGATTGGTCTTGGCTTAATATTTGAGAAAAAAAAAATTTCAAAGAGCAGGCAGAATTTAGGTTGAGATTTAACATTAGCTCATTGAGAATTCGAATAAAATAATAATAATAATAATAACAATGATACATATATTATATATACTTCAGATTTTGTCGATTTAGTATATTTATTTCTATTTTGATGTGATTTTAATTAGTTTTGACGTCTAAAAACATGTGTTATTGATAGAGACGTCCTATCATTTTTTAAGTTCAACATGTTTCTCTGAATAGCTAATGGTTGGGGGAAAAAATTCTTTGCCACTTCATTAACTTTAATTATAATAATGAGTTGGAGGATAGCATTGTATTTTTATTTCAGATCAAATATATGATTTTCTGTAATGAAATCAAATTTACCAGCGACTTTGTAATTTCAAATTTTTTGAAAATTCTTCATCATAAAAGAAATATTTATTCAATTCTAAAAAAGTAGCATTATTTATCTGAGAATAAAAATTGTTGAGGTCAGATTTCATATCTCATCGCTCATCATATACGTGTCCCCGGATAACTCATCGGTGAACATAAGACGTCTCGGAGACAAGCAGTTTAGAAGACCTGGGAACGACTCCCAGACGACAGAAGAACGACTGGCAGATCAACAGAGTCAAATAAGGAAAGTTTACTTCGTTTACAATAATCAGGAAACTAAATCTAGCATATCAGGCAAGAAAACCAGCCAATAAGCTCAGATCTCTCAGAAAAGAAAGTTTCCCGATATCTTCTAATCATTCCCGAATTGGAAAGTCAAGTAATACAAAAATGGGCAACTACCCATCAGCATCCAAAGCATATTCTACCAGAATCAGGCAACTCAAGGTATCAAGTCAGTCCCTATTATTCAAGGCTTACTCTGTAAGCCTGGGGATCTTCTCTTTTCGGCCATTCCAGACACTCAATACATTGTACTCAGTAACATTCACACATTATTCCCCGAATCTCTATGTATCACATCATCCCTAATCTCTTTCTACCCCTTTCTTACTGAAAATCACTATTCTACGAAAAGCATATTCTACCAAAATTAACACTTGTTTACATATAGTGGAAGCTTCCAGAAGCACTACAGAGGATGTAGCTTAAAGATTACTAGCGACGACCGGCAACCTACTTTTCCTGTCTCTATCTCTATTTACTTTTTCTGCCATCTACTTTATTTCTTATGACTCACTAATGACACGCCAACGACCGGTCGACGACTCGCTCATCATTTTGTTTTGGTCATTGACCCTATTTTTCTTCAATTGTAGATTCAACCCTCTATAAAAATGTTTAATGCAATGATTTTATAAAAATTGTAAATATCATTTTTAATTTTTGAAAAACATAAACAGTTACTGAAGAAAATGTTTAATAAGTGTACTTTTAAGTGAAAAGCATGAATCATGGAAAATATTTTCGACAATAAATATTTTGCTTCAAATATTTTTGGCTGAGAAGCTATAATGGAATTTAAAGCACATATTTCCACTTTAATTCTGGAAAATTAAAAACATAAAGAGAAATGGAAGTCCAAATTTAATGCAATTGCCTCGAACTATAATTAGCATAACATCTCAATAACTTAAACATCACACCTAATTACATGTACAAACTATCCAATCACATATCACCAGTACTCCACGCAAACACACTAGATTAATTCGTTACAAAAATTGCCATATAACCAACTTAAGTCCAACAAATCTTCCCTTAGAAAAAACAAAAAAAGTAAATTAAAGAGGAACGTTTGTCCAAAAACCAGCTGTTTGTCGTCCATGTTCTTCAATTTGGGACCAGTACATTCACGTGAAGTTCCTAACCAAAAAAAAATAACATATCTCAATTCTCAACTCTTTGGTGTCTTCACTGTTCATCAACACAATTCCACTCCTCTCTCTCTCTCTCTCTCTCTCTCCTCCTTGTCACTTTCTCTCTCTCTTATCACTCTCTCTCTCCTTATAACAATGGAGAGTTTAGTGGAAGTCTCAGACCAAGAGGTGCGCATAGACTTCATGCTCAACTGCAAGTCCCGCGCTAACGTGCGCCTGAGGTCTCTATGCGCCACCTCCCCAGTGGCCTTCAAAGTCCAAACCTCTTCCCCCAACAAGTTCATGGTCAACCCTCCCAGCGGAGTCATCCCTCCCTTATCCTGCGCCACCCTCCAGATCATCCTCAAGCCCCAGGCCCAACTCCCCCAGTCCTACCCTCGCTCCCCCTCCGACCGCTTCCTCATCAAGACGGCCCATTTCCAAGGCCCGGCCCACCACCCCGAGCCCATCACCTCCTGGTTCGCCTCCCGCCCCACCACCGCCCCGCCCACGCAGGACCACAAGCTCAAGGTCGCCTTCGTCGGCCCCTTCCTCCTCCGCCACGCCGTCCGCCGCGGCGACCACGACGCCGCCAGGAACATCCTCAAGCGCCAGAAGTCTGTCCTCTCAGAGTTGCCGCCGAGGGAATCGGAGTCGCTCCTCCGAGTCGCCACCGAGTTGGCCGACCCCGAGGGCATGGTGAACTTGCTTCTCCAGTCGGGGCTGAGGATAGGGGCGCGCGTGGGCCCAGACGACGCGAGGGCGAGTAGGGGATGGGACGCGCTACACGTGGCGGCGGCTCTTGATCGGACGGATGAGGTCGTCGAGCTGGTGAGAATGATGAGGGGCCGTGGGTCGTTGGATCGAGGAGACAGGGAGGGGAGGACTCCTCTGCATGTGGCCGCAGGGAAGGGGAATATACGGTGCGCGAAGGTGTTGGTGGAATCCGGTGCGGATAAGGACGCCAGGAGCCGAGACGGCCGGACGGCTGTGCATAGGGCGGCGACGAATGGTGACCGTCCGATGGTGGAGATGCTGATGGAGATGGGTGCGGACCCCACAATTCCGAATGAGCGTGGACGATTGCCAGTTGACGTTGCACGTGATAAGGGCCACGTAAGTAGATACGCAACGAGACTTTTTTTTTTGTCTCTCGTTAAACATTATGATTAATTTTATGAATACCCTCAATTATGTATCTTATTTCATTTTAATATTTAAATTATCAAAATCATTCATTAAATTCTCTGACATATATATATAATCATTTAATGTGTTCCTTCCATTCAATTTTGTTTATCAATGTAACGGTTATACTAAGTGATAGAGTTAATGAATCGTATTTTAAAATTAAATCTTAATTATTAGAAACATAGTAATGAAATAATATTAAATCCAATAAAAAAATTTAAAAAAAATTAAAATTTAAAAATTAAAATTAAGCCAGATAACAAAATTTAATTCAAATTAAATTATATTTTTTCATCATAATTTTTATCTTTTTTTGAAAAATCAACAAAATTTATAATTAATTTTTAAAAAATCAATCAATTCAAATTTAAAAATTTCATCTCATCTCAAACTCAATCAAAACACCAAATGAACCTTAAGGATCCGTTTGATGACGAGTTTGAGTTGAAAATTTTAAGTTTGAGTTGAAATTTTTAAGTTTGAATTGAAAATTTTTCTTGACTTTTCAAAAAAAGATAAAAATTTTTCAGAAAAAGATAAAAACTGAGATGAAAATTTAAGTTTAAACTCAAGAGGCAAACTACGCCTAAATCTCTCTCTCCTCTGTATCTTCTCCTTGCCGAAACTTCAGACCCAATTGCTTGTAATCTTAAAGACCTCCTTTGATATTCCTTATAAAATTAAGATCTCCTTTTGTTTATTCTATTAAAAAAAAAAAAAACTTTACTTTTCATACAATAATGAAAAACTAGGAGATGGGTGGAGCTCGTCCATGGCAGAACCGAACTGGAATCCATGGTGATCCGCTCCATTTCTTCGATCGTCGAATTAGTGGAAATCATCCATGGAAGAATCGAGGTGCCCCTTGGCTTCGCACAAGGCGATCTAGGCTCCATGGCTTCTTGCCTGTGTTGGAGCACAATGGCGGCCTGACATTTGTAGGACTCACGCAAGGCGGAGCTGTAAATGGGGCGGCTCACTAGAGGGGGGTTGTGGGAGGCTCACTCCGGGGGATTGGAGGCACCGTGGTGTGCACCTCATGGCCGAGAGGCGACGGCCGTTGTGGGTTAGCTCGCCGACGCCGAGGGAGGGGAGTCGTCGTCGGTAAGCTTCACACTACTGTCAGTAGTTCCCTGGAGACTGGAGGATGTCGCCGGTTGCATGGTTGGGATTTACAGTAGAGAGAGAGGGAGAGCGAGAGAGAGAGAGAGAATTTGTGTATAAAATGTTAAAAAAAATGTCTTATTTGCTATTAACTATTTGTTTTATTAGGATTTAAAATTGAAAATATGTTTGTTTATTTTTTAATAACGTGTCACGTAAGTAATTCCATCAAATAATAAACGATAGTGAAACTAAAATTGAGATGAAGTATATTGAATGATTTTATATAATTCAGACAACACGATAAATGGTTTTCATAATTTAGGAAATAAAATAAAATAGGGTTCATAAACTGAGGACATTCGTGAAATTAATCCTAAACATTATTTATATAAAGTGGCTACAGATGATCACATGTGTACAGGATTATAATCGTCCCGTACGAGAATGATATTAATGGTGTTTTTGTTCATTTTGAAAAAAAAAAAAAAATGAAAACTCAATAAATGGTCTTCTTTAAATGATAATTGTGGCATTGTGCATGAAAATGATAAATTTAGTGGCACGTAAAATCTAAAGAGAATATTTAGTTTTTTTTTTTTTTTTTTTCTTGGCTTAACGTGATTGAACATGAAAAGGTCGTTAACCTTCCAGACTAACCATAGCATTTGTGCATGAAAAATACAGAATAAAGTGGTGGAAATTCTAGAGAGGGGAGAGGCAGTGCTGATGGCTACAAGACGGGGCGACTCCAAGCATCTTAAATCACTATTGGAGACCGGTGCAACCATAAGCTACCGTGACCAATACGGTCTGACTGCTCTTCATGCATCTGCCGTGAAAGGCCACAAGGACGTGCTTCTGATGCTAATTGAATTTGGATCGGACTTGGAATCCCGGGATAACGAAGGCCACTCACCACTGCATTTGGCCGTGGTTGGTGGAAGCTTAGACACAGTTGTTGCGTTGGTCAGTAAAGGAGCCAACGTAAATATAAAGAGCAATAGAAGTGCTACGCCTTTGTACATGGCCACGACCATGGGACACCATGATATTGCAGAGTTCCTTATTACTAAGGGAGCTTCTTCATCATCGTAAATGAAATCTCGGGTATGGCAAATTGAATAGAGTCTCGATATGATCATCTTGGCATTTATTTATTTATTTATTTTGCTGAATAGAAGTAATGAAATTATGATCAGGTAAACGAGAAGAACCGAAGAGGAAAAGTGTCTAATTGGTTATCAATTCTTAGTGCTAGTACAATGTAAAATCTTTATACCTATGGTAGCTATAACTTTTGAGAGTGAGAAAGAATTAGGAGTATAATTTCTCTTATCTGTCCCTTAAACTTGATAATGGACCATATAACTAAGCAACTAATTAAGATTGTAAAGTGTCAAAGACCAGCAATGCCTATTGAACTTGTTTAATCGGACGCCAAAAACCCTTCTTGCCAACAAGAAACTGATCTTGATGAAGGTTTAAAGACCAATGAAGAGATTCCAAGATCGGCCTGAGCTTGTTAATCATGTCCTTAGTGTCCTGAACCAGTAGATATCCACCTGGCCTCAAAATGCGGTCAACCTCCGCGACAATTTCTACAAGGTCGCATCTGACAAGAAAAATTGTAATTTTCAGCATACCAGAACCATTGTAAACCTGATAACTTTGAATCTATCCCAGCGACGAATATACTATAATTATGCCCATAATTCCCATGTAAGGTAGGGAGACCTCGCATACCTTTGTGAAATGTTTCCAAGGAGAAAGCTAGAATGTAGTAAGTCGAATGTTCGAGGATAGGTATTAAAAGACTCGCACCAGTCGTGGTAGACTCCAATTAACCCTCTGTCAAATATGATGGACAAAGTATCTGGCATATCGATGGGAACAACATTCATTACCCATAGAGGCTGATCTATGAGTGCTGCAGCAAATCTAGAAAAAGGAGAAGTCCACAATCAGTCTACAACTCCCATAATTTATTTGCACATTCGAGATTGAGGGAATGAAAAAGAAAAAGGAGAGGAAAAAACATGGAAAATTGTTGTATCAATGGCTAAACAACCGTGCAGACTTACCCTCCGTAACCAGCATTCATGTCCATTACATTCCTCACGCTCGACCATTTTATAGAAAGACCTCGCAGATAAACATCCGACACAAGTGTAGACCAATCCTTGGTGTCCTTGTCGAACTTCTGGATAGCATCTTGCTCGGTTGATAAGCTTACAGGTTTTCTCTTGAGCCTCTTTGGCCAAGGTGTGGGCCAGCTAAACACGTTACCCGTGCTATCAACTGGAAGTTGGGTAAGACAATCACTGAGAGGCGTGTACCTATCAAACAGTTGAGGGGAAAAAAAAACATTAATGACGTATTCAATTTTTATCCAACTTTAATCTCAGCTAAAAGTCTGACCAACCAAACTCCTGAATCTAAATAATAATAATCATCCCATCTCCTGTCCTAAATTTAAATATGATCGTTAGAAGTATCGAAGATTACCATGAATTGTTCTTCCTACTTTTATCATTACAGATAGGTGGATCGTTTTGTTTGCGTTTCTCATAGCAAGCATATGAGTCCGGCTTCTGATATATAACAAGCCCAATTCTAGATGAATTAGCACTCCTAGCAACAGCCTTCCAGCACATTGATTCCGTCAGATTCACCATAGCTGCAAGAAAAACCAGTGCATATCCAACATATTTCAGCTTCACATATATGATCTTTAATGGAATTAATTGTTTCAGCCGGTAAGTGATAGGCTTGGATAAAGAACCTTCCCATTTATTCCGATGTATTGTATCTTTGCGATACACCGGTGTAGCAGACCACACAAAAAAACCACCGGGCCTAAGAATCCTGTTGAGCTCCAACAATGGTTTTCCGCCTTATGATTGTCAACAAATTCCATCAAATTAATATCCAAAAAAAAAGTAGTTGATGAATGAGAAAACTTCAGAGTTCATAGCTTATAGAGTACCATCAGCATCCCAATGAACTCTGCATCGAGCACAATGAATCAAATCATAAGAATTGTCTGAAAATGTCAGCTTTTGAGTTCCAATGACTGAAAGAGTAGCAGGAATTCCTCGCTCTAGAGCAAATTGTATCTGAGCTTCATGTTCATCCTTTGGGGCAAATGACATGGTAAGAACATTTTTGTCTAGCAAAGCGCCGCCAAAGCTAGCAACACCACAACCCACATCTAAAACAACCCTGATATGCTTTCCCCATTTAATCGCCGGCAAAGTCTGAAGTAAAATAAAGAAGGTCACAATTACCAAAAGTACAATACAACCAAATGAACCAGCCTCCGCCGGCAAAATCCAATAATAAGTTAGCCGAATGCAACAGCATTTGTTCAGTAATCAGCCTCAAGTAAAAGCAAGAAAAGCAAATATAAATAAACAAGTTTCTCCTATATAGTAATTACTTATGTCAAATCTCTTAGGAACCATAGCAATTGTAGAAATATTACTGTGACTAATCCACCAGAAAAAGCCATACATAAAAAGCTTCTCCGAAAAAACGAATGTGATTGCGAAGACCAGCTGTATATTTAGGACATTGAACAATGCAAAAGATGCCGAAATCAGAAAATTTCCATAAAGACAAATGATTTAGCTAAATCCAATCAGAATTCTGTTTTTAGGCTGAGAAACCACCACAAATTGATTACGTTTCTAAGACATCAAAACTTTCCCAGAAATGCGAACGAGAAACTCGCATATAATTAGCACAAAGAAGAGCTAACATATACCAAAGACAGAAAACATTAGAGAAAGACAAAAGGTTTTAGCTATGACCGATCAGAGTTTCTATATTTAGGCTGAAAAAACAAGAAAATTCATTACCTTTTCGATTAACTTGATATAATTACCAACTCCATCCTTGAACTGAGTACCACCACCAGGAAAAACAAAATAATCTCCAGACTTTTGAACCCAATTTTGATTCTTCTTGTAGTCAACGAGCTTTGGATGAGGAGCATTGTCATACCAAATCTATAAGATTTCCACACAAACTTCATAATTAGCTCAAATTTTGTAATCCAAAACAAACCAAGCCCTCAAAAAAGTCCTCTTTTTTTTTTTTGTTTTTTTTGTTTTTTCCTAGACAAAAATCCTCCATTTTCAAAAACCTTACCCAAGAACCAATCTCACCATGTCCCGGCTCTTCGGCCACGGCACCGGAACCTTATACCCGGTCGGAAGCGGCACCAAACACCTCGGGCTCGAGTCCGGGCAGTGCCGCTCGCGATGTTCCATGTGCCTCCGGGAACGCAAAGCCTTGATCGCCGGCCTATTGTCCAAGCACGGGATGTAATCGACAGCCATGGGACCCTCACAGAGCTCCCACCCATTGTCAAGAGAGACGACGGCGGCGGCGTAGCCGTCGTGGCTCTGGTTCTTCTCCGGCGGAGGCGCGAGCTGATCGGAGGGTGGGTGGCCGGATGAAGGGGAAGCGATGGGGATGGGGTGTTTTTGGAGGTCGAAGTAGAGAGAGAGAGGATACTGGGAGGAGTTGGAGAAGAGGAGGATGAGGGCGCAGAAGAGGAGGACTGTGAGGACGAAGACGAATGGGTACTTGCGTTCTTTGAAGAGTGAGTGGACTGAGATCGCCATTTTTGGTTGGAAAGTTTACCGTGAATTGGGGGAAGAAAACGACGTACGTCTGACCGGAATCAGCTCGGCGAGTTTAGAGAGAGAAACAGAGGAGAGAGAGAGAGAGAGAGAGAGAGAGAAGTAATAACTAATGAGTGGAGATAGGGAGAACGATTATCGGCACGCGGTATTTTTACTTGGTAATCGAAATGTCATTGTCTGTGAAAGGTACTTTGAAAGTTTACAGCTTGTCCCTTGCCTGATGAAAAAGAAAAGGAAAACTTGAAAGAAAAAGGGGAGGGGAAAAAAAAAAACAATACGTAAACTACAATGAAAGGGATAAACGGTTTCTATTTAAAAGACAAATAATTAAAAGTTATTTCGGTTTTACAGCAAAACAATTTTTTTTTGTTTTTATTTCGTTTAATGGCTCGAGCAATGTTGGTAGAGTTTTGGTAGAATAATTTCGTATTTGAGGGTTTTTTTTTTTTTTTTTTTTTTGAAAGGGGGATTGAATTGGACAAAGGGCCACTAACATATCAAACCATATTATTACTTAACTATTATTGCCCTCTTTTCTTTTGACACCGTCCTATTTTTTACGTACTCGACTATGATTGCCTTTTTTTTTAATTCCCTTTTCAAAGTACTCAACTGCTAATTGCTTTTTTTTTTTTTAATATAAATTACTCAACTATTATCGTTCTTATAATCATCTTGGTCCCCCAACAAATGAATTGCCTCCCGGTGCTTTCTGAAAGTTGTAGAAAAGGTCTGCATGAATAAGCTGCAGATGGTCTTGATATTGATCTTTCACTAAACCAAACCGGCAAAGAAACAGCCCTCGGCAACCTATATTTATTTTTACTCCAAAAAAAAAAATAGGATACCAACTTTAATTTTAATTTTTAAATTCTAACCTATACGACATATAAGTTATTATTTTTTCATTAATAAATGTTTAAAATATTATTAGATTAATTAAGTACATCAGCCAACAATAATATGACACATGAATTGATACTTAAAAAGTTATGATTATAGTTAGTCTATGTTTGGTAAAAAGAAAAGAAAACAAGAGAGAGAGAAAATAAAAGTGAAAGAAAACAAGAGAGAGATGAAAGATTTTGTTTTCCTTTTTATGATATTTGGTATCATGGAAGAAAATAAAATAAAAAAGTTTGTACAATTACCATTTAATATATCAAAATATATTAATTTACTTTAAAATATAGATAAAAAAATAATTTTAATAATTAATGAATGGATTATAATTTTTCTCGTATTTTTAGAACGAATAAAAAAGTGAGACCACGTTACAATGCTTTTCCATCCTATTTTCATTTCTCCTCTTTTCCTTCTTACCAAACCACCAACTCAATCAATTTCTCTCAAATTTTCCCTCAACCCACTTCCTTCCTTTCTCTTTTTGACCCTACCAAACATAGTGTTCCTAGCACTAACTACTAAGTAAAAATGATTAGAATTGTTAACTCCGTAAAAAGAAGAAAAAGGAAGAAGACTAGAATTAAACAACTACAAGACTGTGTTCATTAATCTTCAAAGAAACCTTGTGATTTTAGCATCGTGGTCAAAAAGCGAGTAAGGGAACAAATGCTAGGGGCGTCAAAACCCGAATTAAAACAAAGTAGATTGTATAGTGTATAGCTGCGAGAAGAATAAAATCCCACCAAGTAAAATCAAGAATGTCAGAAAGAAACCACTAATGGAAGGTTGACTTTTGAAACAAGCATGAAATGATTAGGTTGTGGACTCAAGATTTTGATTAGAGAGAGAGAACGAGAGAGTGTTTTTTCCACAAATCAAATGTATTTTATCTAGAATGAATAAGGTCGTCGGCCGACCATCAAGAAAGCTAGTATATTCGCAGATTACCTCAACGATACAATTCCTCATCATCGGTATTTATACAACGGTCAAAAAAAGCGAGCAAAAACTAAGGGAACCAAAAAAAAAAAAAAAAATTGCTGGAAAAATATTGTCAATATGTGGGACTTTTTTCACTCTGTGATCCCGGTACCAGCGTTCTCCACATCAACTTCTCCCATTCCTGTGTCTTCCTCTTCTTCGCTGTCCTCATCACCACTGACCTCCTCGTTATCTTGTCGTAGCTTGGCCATATGCTCAGCAAGTAATTTATCATCCCTTTCACTCACCTACATCAATGCACATTTTGTCAATTACCCGTTTAAATATCGAAAACAGTAGCACGAATATAAGAATGAAGTATTGCCGCCATGTTTGAGTTCAACCAAAAAATAAAAAGGGTGTTTGGCAAAACAAAAGCCAAATATAAAAACATTGGCACTCACAGCTCTAGCTGCCTCCTTCACAACAAGTTTCCCCTTGTGTTGTTCTATGGCTTGGGTACAAGCTGTGATTGCATTGTTTAGAACTGTTATCCCTTGTTCCTGTCCGTGTTAGGAATCATAACATAGTTAGAAAGAGCCTTAAAAAGACAGACTATTATGTAACTACACAACTGCCTCCAAGTTCAGAAATGTAGAAATCAGAACAAGGAAAAGAGCGTATTAGCGCCACCAGATTAAAAAGAGAACTCGATGCTAAAATAACAATTTAGATTCTCGTGCCAACATAACAGAGTAAGTTGATCAGTTCATGAATTGAGAATCAAACATTATTGTCCATGTAGTTTAGAGTTGCATGCAATTAAAACAGAAAGCAGGCAACACAGACGACCAGGTGATTATGTGACCAAAAAAAAAAAAAAATTTTTGGCCATAAGACATTCATTTTATCCGGTTCTACTTGTCAAGTGATTAAAAAGAGAACTGAAAAGTTTTTCAGGCCTTCTAACAAGACAACTTAACATTTTCTTGACTACTTCCATTTGACAACCTAAAAGATCTCCAAAACGTTGTGGAGGTTGATCTGCAACAGTTTGTGGAACGTATGCAGTGCAAATTCACTGAACAAATAAAATTTATATTGCCATTTAAGCTGACCTTGTCAAGAGTCTGAGTGGTCAGAACATAAAGTGGTGGAGCAACAAGCTTAATTTTGACAGGACAGTCGTTATTGCCTGCAGCTTCAGCCTTCCGCATAGCTTCCTATAAAATGGCAGAAATGAACAAATGTGAAACGGCAAAGGACAACTTAACAATAATGCAAATAAAAACCGCATGATATTTTAAAGAAAAAGCCAATGATATGAATAATAAGAAGCCATGAAAGAACGCAAATTAACCTTGATGTGAAGAACACCATCAAATTGGAAGCATTTCATTTCAATATCCGCCCGAATCTTCAAAGGTTGCGGGGTCATCCTTCTCCTAATGTTCTTTATTAGAGCATCTTTAACGTCCTCCGTCATTGCAGGAACCACCTTAGTCACCTGCAAGACAAGACCGATATGAATTAGTCATGAACAGAAGAAAATTTGGCACAAGGGTCATGTAACAGATTTTACCTCCTGTCCATCAGGGCCAATTTCTTTGACTTCACGGGTAAGGGAATTGAGAACTGAATCAGGATCAGTCACAATTATTTTGAAAGCCTGCAAATTGAATAAGTCAGGTTCATCACCGCAACCTAGAAAAGAAAACTAACGACATTGAGCACCTTTTGAAGTAAAAGCCTAACCTCAAAAGCGTGTCCATATTTTCTGTATAAAGGCCAACCAACATGGATGTACAGATCCTGTAACACAAAAATTGAACTTAAAAAAGAAAGAAAGAAAGAAAGAAAGGAAAAGGAAAACAAATTTAAGCACAACTACCACTGAACAAATTGGTTAAGCTAAACATTCGAAAGATTTAGGACACTGGCCACGAAGATTGTTTAAGGCTT